>OMKI01024705.1:6692-18152 GCA_900302315.1 Phycis blennoides
ATATATAAAGAGGGCCCATCCCCTAAAATATTTGTTTGCGGCGTGTACCTGTTGGGAACCTCCTTATTGTTCCCCTCCTCCAACCTCCCAGAACCTCCACTCACTTCCGGGCTGGCAGTGAGACAACCCCCCCGCCTTCTCGCTCTCTCATTCCCTCTCACCCGGTGCTCAATAAACCAATCGTCTCGATATGAATCATGCGCACACTCCGACCGGCGGCTCCAACTAGACGGTCGCCCCTCGCACGTCCATTTGAAGGATTATTCTGAAGGATCTACCGTGTCGGCGTTGGTGGATCTTCCCGCGGACTCACCGGTCTCGGAGTTGATCTTTTTGCTCGCCTTGGATTTGAATGTCCGATCGGTGGGAGAGGAAAGTTGTCTCGCGTCCCGTTTGAGTGTTGCACGAGCGGGCTAGTATTTGATTGAAGTAGGAACACGCGCTGGACGGATAGCTCGAGATGGATACTTTGATGTCCACGGTGCTGTTGGGAGTTTTAACGTTCGGTAAGAATCCACCGTTTATTGTTGTTGTTTTTGGTGAATTTTGGACATTACACCCCTGGCTAATATGGGACCCTCTAACCCTAATATAACGTCTTAATACTACGTTGCCCCGCTTCATTATGGGGTAGATCACTTTTTTTAATGAGCAGGTTAACCTTCGATATGTATCTGCAATTATAAGGATGGAATACATAATGTATTTTTGACAAGCAGCTTCACTACCTGTCAGCACTTTGACAAGTGGCTGATTCTCTACTGACGAATCACGTTCAGCAGGCTCTATGTAACTTCATGCCGTGTGTCCGTGTGTGTAAAGGTATGGCAGGCAGCATTATATAGCAGTGGGATAGTGGGCCCTACACGAGAGATATGTCTGGTAGACCTCTCGAGCACGGACATGTTCAGTCGAAGCGAAAAGGAATGAAATAAAATATCTCGACAGACAGGAGTGGGAGACCCATCTATTGAAAGGGAGATATGATTCATTTAGTTTGGTGTGTCTAGTGTGTGATTGGTCCGCGTATCAGCAGGTCTTTTTTGTGGCTACGCTGCATGACGTCACTAATTCGACGCTTTCGTCAAAAAGCGTCTGACAGCGCAGTCTTCCTCAGCAAAAAAAACCCCAACGATTTAGCGAAAGCTATGAGGGTCTGGATACAACTTACATTGGGAAGGTATTCGCGCGCCTCGCTGTCATTTCATGATTTTCATCCCAGTGTGGGTACAGAAACCGCTCTGTTGGAACAAGTCCTGTCGAGAACCGGACATCTCGCTCCCTTTGATTGGTCAAAGAGTTATTGACCGCGTGGCTTTATTAGCATAGCTAATTAGCCAGAGCGAGATGAGCGTTCTTCATACAGAGGCTGTAGGGGGCTAGAGGTCTTCATACAGAGACGATAGGGGCTAGAGGTCTTCATACCCCCCTAGAAAGACAAGAGGGGCTAGATATCCCCATACCCCACTAGAGAGACATGAGGGGCTAGAGGTCTTCATACCCTCCTAGAGAGACAAGAGGGGCTGGTGGTCTTCCAGATCTTCTTCTTCTGGGGCTCAGTGGGTAGAGCTGGTGGACAGAGCGGGTCGTCCACTAACCGTAGGGTCGGTGGTTCGATCCCCGCGATCCTCACCTCCAAACTGTCTGCATGTCGAAGTGTCCTTGAGCAAGACACTGAACCCCTACTTGCTCCCCGGGCTGCTGAACATAGCAGCCCACTGCTCCTAGGTACCATAGGATGGGTCAAATGCAGAGAACAAATTTCGTTCCCATATCTGAGAATGACAAAGACCGAAAGGTCCTCTCTTCTTCTCTAGATATCTTCATACCCCCCTAGAGAGACGAGAGGGGCTAGAGGTCTTCATACCCCCCTAGAGAGACAAGAGGAGCTAGAGGTCTTCATACTCCCATATTAGTTGGGAGTATGAAGCTCTCCCAGATCACTTCTGAAAAACAAAAGCTACTGGCTTTATCTTTTAACTCTTTTAACAATATCTCAGCTGAATATTTACTTTTCACGTTATGGCTACAATGCATTAAATTTGACATATTTCAACAACAAACAAATGTGACATAAATCAAACGGTGAAAGATCTCTGCGGAGACGTTTGACTGATTATCGAATCTTCATATTTTTTGTACAATTATTGTATGTCAGTGGCACGCCGATGAGAACCCCTCATCATTAAGTATGTCGGTCATGTGATCAAAAAGCTGCGGTGAGCTCTGCCAACACACACACACTCTGCGCGCTCAGCCACTGCCCCCTCTGTGCTTGGTGTACAGCCAGAGCGCATGCGTGAGATATGCTGAACATGGGTGAACAACGGGTGGCGGTCAGGCTTCACTTCAGTGTAGTCTCGCACACAGACCGAAGCAAGGCGGTGCAATTGTGGTCATTGTCGTTAGAAAATGAAATTATCAGAGGAAAACGAGACGGCGTGGTGTTTTAACACGCATGATGGACACATTCAATTGAAAATGAATTAAAATATGAATGTTCATCATTCAAAATGCCTGGGCATGCGCTGTACTCACAGCTTAAATGGACCGCACACTCCTGTCGTACATGAGTCATTACCCGGAAAACAGTCGTAAATGTGTAATGTTAGAAAACACGTGTTTATTGAGACGTTTCGATGCCGCCCACAAATCTAGGCACATCGTCAAAACATTTCTATGATAATAATATAATAATATAATGATATAGTCAGATTGACCATCACAGAAAGCATGAGGAAAGGTGTCACGTGAGAAGAGATGGGAAAAAGGGAAGTTGCATGAGATGATCAGTCTAGACCGATTACAACTAATATTACTAATCACTATTACTCACTATTACTCACCAAGTCAAATTGTCGCACATTATGGGACTTTCGGCATTATTGATTGTACAGAGGGCTGTGTGTAGGGGTGCAATGACACGTTGTGATATGAATCATCAAAGTGCAAAACTGTCACATTGTGTTGTGGCAGTGTAAATCATTTTTTAATTGCTATTTCGCACAAGAGGCCTGAATTAACTTTATTCTAATCAATACGAGTGCGTTGTAACGTTTTCAATACCCTATTTCACACTCTCGGCTCTCTATTCTGTGGCAGGCTACACTCTAGTCTAGAGTCAGGCCCTCGTTACGTCAGTGTTCAGGTAACCCTGCTGGAGGGAAAACCAGGTGGCCTGTCAGAGGTCTCCCACTTATGAGCACTTTATAATGTAGCATGAATATCTTTCTACTAACATTTGTTTCTAGCTTGAACTTGGCTTGAAGAGATTGATATGCGATGGACCAAGCATAGTTCTTGGCTTGTTGTTTTGTTATTTACATCCTTGTGTGACATAAGATGAATTGCATATAAAGGCTGTGCATAGGTAAACCGAAAAGATTATCTAAATTAGCTCACCGGGGCGCTGGCAACTAGAACAGATATTTAACAAAGCATTTCACTCTAATAGCTGACGGATTGCTATGGCATTTCTAACAAAGTACACTCAAAAGCTCTTAAATCTTCCCTAAAGCACCGTGCTGGCCACATTTTCATGAAGAAATGTTAGCTCTATGTTAACGTGGCTTAAAGAACAGAAGAACAGTTGCCTTTGAGGACTGCTTGGTTGCTAATTTAAGAAAGAGTTGGAATCCCCAAGTCCTATTATAGACGACACTGTCTGCTATCTTACAGCCGATTGTCACAATGGAGAATATGATGGTAAATCGAGAAAGTGTTGTCTAGAGAGGAATCTGAGGGGTCAAGAGGGCGAATCCACCCTGCCTGTTGACCCCCATATTTGACCATATTTGGGTTCTGTAAACTTGTGGCTGTAACTCTTCCACCGGGACTAATGTATGCTGTCAACACCCGGCTGTGTTAGCCAGGTGGCTAAAGGCAAGAACCACACTGAGCGACTTATTTACCAAGGGAGCGGCGTTTCTTATCTGACGTAATTTTAAGTGTTTGATTTCAACCGCGTGGTGTGATGGACTGTACTGGACTGTACCAACATGAGCTTTCGCACATCGCATTGCACGTTTTTTTATTTTTTATTTTATTATTTCATTATTATTTATTTAGAGCATTACTACTGTCACTGGGGCCAGAGATGTTCTGGTTAGCTAAAGCACTCTTCCCGGTGACCCACTGAGAACCAAGACTGGATTGTTGAGGGTCATGCAGTGGTCAGAACATGATACGTGATATAGGGTCAAAGTGCAAAGATTTGTCAGGGTGGGAATGGTCTGCAGCATCATGCTCTCAGTTTATTATATAGCCTTATCATAAATCATTGTAGTCTTATCCTAAATCAAACAGAAAGACAAAGTAATTTCCTCTATAAGACTATAATACTAAGACTACGTACATTGAAATTCAAATCCATAGTATTGAATAAAAAAGGAAGCATCAAATTCTCAATGTTGATACAAATGACAGTATGCGCGTGTGTTTACAGAAACGCCACGGTGTGTGTTTTCTATTCTCTCTAGAAAGTACTCTTGCTCGCTGAAGCATGGCCCGTGTGGGTATGACGTGGTATGAAGGTGTTGTCACAAAAACACGTGGAATGGAATGGTGATGTGAGTGGACCTGAGACTGCTCTGCGCTGCATGCTCCCACACGCCTCTTCCCCTCCAGCCACTTCAACACGCCCAAACAGGGCACACACTTTTTTAACCCGGCTGGCTCATTTTCTGTCGTGTGTGTTTTGGCGGTGCGAACGAAAGCCCTGCAAAAATGTGTTGCGCGCTGTAGAAATGTGCAAAAGACGTTTCCAAACCCTTTAGAAACGCCACTATAAATGTCATCACAAATTCATTACATTAATTATATTTTTTATATATTATACTTTAATGTATGCTAATCGTCTCCGTATGGCTCCTTATGGCTCTGGTTTTACCGGTTACAAAACGTTCCCATAGAAAACCCGGTGAACTAGCAAGGATAGGATTCACTTTGTGTTTACACGTATCCGGTAAAATAACCCCCATTCGTCCAAAAGCTATGCATACCGCTTCATAATGTCATCCAAATATTGTCTTACACGCTGTGAACAGTTACAAGGTGAAGGTCCTAGTGATGTCACAGAACTCCCAATCTGTAATACTAGTGCAGTGGCCCATTCAAACCGTGCATGTTGGGAATGGGCTGATTGCTATGCCTCATGTATTGCTGCTTGCCGACGTAGACATGCTGAGTCTGTCTGAAGGGCCCTGAAGCCCCGCCCCCACTGCTGCATAGAGTTGACGCTGGTTGTTTGTTTAGGTCAAAGTTTATTAATAGTGAACGTCTCGTGTGTCCAACTAAGTCGACACTGCGCCGCCTCTGGTCCCAGACAACACACACCCCAAGTGTGATGTAGATCAGATGAATGGTTCTAGAGATAAGGGAAAGACATGCAGGCATACACGTAGAGATTCCTTGCTTTATAGGTACATTTACCTTGCTTAAGCAAAATGTGGTACATTGTGATCGCACGCAAAGCATTCCCATTGTTGAAATGATAAAAATCAAAATTGCCAACATGTGTTATGTTGGGCAGCGTCCAGATGACTTAATGTTCAGATCAAGGACAGCTCATGATTAATTTGACTTGATTTGATTTGATAATTTGACTAGTTATATTGTTTGCTAACTATTTTCCCATCCCATGACACACTATACTTTGGAAGTGTATCCTAATCTTTTATCTGAAAGGTCACAGTACAATTGTGTGGTTCCTGGTCTAGAGGTTCCCGTTCCTTAAGCTTGTTCCAGGCGTTCTTATCTCGGAACACATTTGGCAGGATGCTCATACTGTTTCAACTAAAGGGGCATTTAAAGGGTAAAGGGGGCATTTAAAGGGTAAAGGGGTATTTAAAGGGTAAAGGGGGCATTTAGAAGACGCTTTTGTCCAAAGCGACTTACAATCAGTACATTTGTGGGGTTCACATGTGGACAGTTGGAGGAGGGGGATCAAGGGGATCAAACCGCCGATCCTACGGATAGTGGACAACCTGCTCCCGCTCTATACATTGAGCTACTGCCGCCCTGCCCAACTACATGTGTTCAGCAGTGGGAGAGGGGAGGGACTCCCGACAGAAGGATATGCATTTCCATTACGTGATTCGGATAATACTTTGTCAAATTCTTCTTCAGAAAACGTGTATTTTGTCTTTGTTGACGTTCCTCTAGTCATGTTCTTATTATCTCGCTCTGGAGACTGTTAACTGCCGTACGTAGCTCATAGAAAGTAAGAGAGTGTCTGGATACGTAGCTCATAGAAAGTAAGAGAGTGTCTGGATATGTAGCTCATAGAAAGTACGAGAGTGTCTGGATACGTAGCTCGTAGAAAGTAAGAGAGTGTCTGGATACGTAGCTCGTAGAAAGTAAGAGAGTGTCTGGATACGTAGCTCATAGAAAGTAAGAGAGTGTCTGGATACGTAGCTCGTAGGAAGTGAGAGAGTGTCTGGCTACGTGACCTCATCACCTTCTCTAAGCCTGCTCTGTGTTACCTGGAGTCTAATGTGCCCATGCTGTCTTTATCGAACACAGCTCCTCCCCTCCATTCCTGACACAAGTAAATCATCATTTATAATCATAATTAATAAGAAATTAAAAATTATTATTTCATTGCATTAAGGAAATGCAGCCTTTCACAGGGAAAGGCTTAAGAACAAAATGGATGTGTAAAAGGGACCCTGATACTATTGGGATTGCGCACTATTGGGATCCTATCACATTTAACTTGTCTTGTCCCACCTGATATGCTGTGTTAATATTTATCGTTATTACGTGTGTTTTTCTTGGAAATGTCTCATTTCCTTCTGCTGTGTATGTCTCTCTGCCTCTCACACTCTCTCCCTCCCTCTCATTTTCTTCCTCTCTTGAAGTGTCAAAGGTGCAGTGTGTAGAATTCAGTGGAATGTCGAGGCACAGACTTTGCTGCAATACAATATAATATGCATAACTATGTTAATTAGTGTATAATCCCATGAAAATAAGAACTGTTGTGTTTGTTATCTTAGAATGAGCCTTTATATTTTCATAGGGAGGGGGCCGTCATGGAGGCTAACACAGAGGCCGTCATGGAGGCTAACACAGAAGCCGTCATGGTTCGACAGTAGCCCAGAACAGACAGACGGCTCTAGAGAGAACATTTTTCATTCAATCAACTTTCAAAGTGTTAACGAACATCCTCAGGGCTCAACACCAACATTTTGTACAGGTGGCACTTGGCGCCACTAACTTTATAATTTGATGGCACCCTAACAAATATGGTCACGCCACTTGTCGCAACAATGGCATGTACCATCACTCTGTGTATATTAGTAGGAAAAGAGCTTGAAATACATTGTAAAATGTTTTTATTGTCTTTTGTTCGGATGCTCTTATTTTGAAAGGCACTAGTGCTATGGTGCAATGTTATTGAAACTTTGCACAGTGTAGTAGGCTACAAACCAAGTTGGTATTCAAAACTGGTTTTTGTTTTAGCAAAACAAAAATTGCAGTGTAACACAGTCCATACATGAATACAAGAATACATGTCCATACTGGGATTCCCATCACATCAAATGCCTTGTTTCAAATATCTCTCAAACATTTTAGAGGTAGTATACTGAACATTGATTAAATAAAATAATAACTTCATATGCTTTTCATCTTTAGTCATACAGTACATTATTGCGCTGGTTATTTGTGTCACTTAAATTTGTTGGCGCATGGGGAAATTACTGAAAAAACACACAATTGTTGGTTGTTGAGCTTTGGAAGTTAACCTAGCATTAGGACTGGGCTGTTCACTAGTACTTGGGACTTGGCTGTTGACTAGTACTTGGGCCGTCTCAGGCATGACAGCACAAACTCAAGCTTTCGGAGTGCTCTGATGTGTGGAGCCTTTGGAGATGGTGGAAGAGGCTGGTGGTATTTCCTATTCTGCTGAGGACTGGTTGCCGACATATTTTTACCCAATGCTAGTCTCTGCTTGGTCAGACTTTACTTTGCTTCGCCTCCGCTCATTTTTTTCCCTGCGTAGTAGTACAGTACACTAATCAACGCAGGTGAGTCATCGTGAGTTGTTGTGAGTGGGAGGGGCCGGAATGCGTCAATCATATATACGTTTGTTTATCTGCTGTACGATTGGCTGTTGGTGACGGTCTTTTTTGTAGGCAGAGGAAAACAGAAATAAACGATTAGAAATAAATCTTATTCATTTCCATCGTATATCGTGGAAGTTTTTATCGAATATAGAATACAGGTGTATAAACTGTGTGTGTGTTTGCGTGTGTGCGTGTGTGGATATTATCAAGATATGTAAATTGTACTATTGTCTGTCTCTGTAGGTGTGTGTTCGGCGCGGCTGGTGGCTGTCTCCTCCGGTCCTCTGATCCGAGTGGCGGGTCAGCCCGTCTCCATCAAATGTACCGTCAGCAGTTATGAGGGTCCTAGAGAGCAGGTGGGCGTGGGCACGCACGCACGCACGCACACACACACACGCACACGCACACACACACACGCACTGAGCAGACGCTTTTACTTACAAAGATTACATTTGTCAGAAGAAGGTGAAACATTTAATTGCTGCTAATACAGTAAGAAAGTCAACCAGAACAAGTTTCAAGCATTTCAATTGCTAGATTAACCATTGCTAGTATACAACATCTCAGGCTAAGTGCCAGGTTACAAAGAGCGACTATAACACATTATAACACACACACACACACACACACTTTCTGAGATTCTTGCCTATGTAAATAACACTCCTCCTCTCCTCCGCCCCCTGTTCTACTCCACCTCTCCTCCCATCCCGCTCCTCCACTTCTCCCTCTCCTCCTCCTTCCGCCACCACCTCCTCCTCCTCCTCCCCAGGACTTTGAGTGGACCATGCAGCGGGCGGGCAGCAGCATCAACGTCATCTCCACGTTCGACACCCGCTACTCCAACGCGTTGCTGAGTGCGCGCGTGGCGGCGGGGGACATCTCCGTGGAGCGGCTGGGGGACCACGTGGTGGAGCTGCGCATCGGGGAGGCCCAGCCCGAGGACGGGGGGCTGTACTCCTGCCACACGCCCAGCACCGACTCGGTCATCAGCGGCAACTACAAGGCCGGCGTGGTGCTCACCGGTGAGAGACGGCGGGTTGGCTGCGTTTCAGGGGCGAACCGGCCGTGTTTTAACGAGGGGTTGCTGCGCGATGCTCTCTGTCCCTACGTCTGTTACTCATCCTGGTTTGTGGACGACATTACTCCACAAGCCAGTTTGAGTTGGTTGTTGGGTTTGGGTGTTGTGTGCTGTGATCTTCTGCTCCACCCCTACTAAACTAGTCTGGACACACCTCTGTGTGTTTATGTGTGTGTTTGTCACTAGGGAATAGCGCTCAAATAAATCAATCATGTGGATCAGTGCGTTGGGAGCAGACTTCTACGTTGCACACAACTCTATGTTGTTAGCAGGATTCTTCCTTGAGCTGATGCTAGCATTGTCCATGGCATGCTTTGTCTTCATAATCACAACAGAAGCCTGTTTACTTTTCGTTGTGCTTGCCACAGTATGAGCATAGAGGAGTACGCCTTTGGTATTAAATACAAAAATAACTATTGCCTCTATAAAAAAGTAGTGGTGTTTTTGGTATTGTTAGCATGGCTCATTATAACTCTAGCGTACTGCCAACGGGAGCTTAATGAGCAAGCTAGTGGGACTATATGTAACTATATTACTATACCTTCCACACTTAGGGACTATATTTAACTATTACTATATCTTACACACATTGGGACTATAACTATATAACTATTTTACACACATAGGGACTATAACTATATAACTATGTTACACACATAGGGACTATAACTATGTTACTATATCTTACACACATAGGGACTATATCAACTGTGCTCAACTCATTGTCATTGATTTTGTAGTTGAAAGTGTGTGTTGTGGTTGAACTGGATTTGTTTGCGTGTGTGTACATGCATGTTGCAGTGTGATAGCTCTGAGGTCTGTGGCTGCTACGGTCTCTTGTTGACACCTGGGAACACAAATTACAAACTGCACATGCATGCACACACACACATTCCATAAGCCAGTCAGGGCCAGTCTTTGTGGCCTACATAACACACAAGTGAAATCGAGGCAACCAAGTTGCTATCACACTAATTATCAAGGATGGAGGAAAATACAAATCCTTTGTTCAGCTTCTTTTTTCTTTAAGGAGGCATAGAACAACAGTTTCTGACTCTACACAAACAGGCAAACACAGAGATGCATATACACACACACACACACACACTTGATAAGTTGACATCACATGCTCATATGTATGATGTTATAGTGGTCGTGATCAGACAATTGACTCAACCCTAACTCCTACAACTCACCAATTGAGGTGCCATCTATACTAGCCTTACACACACCAGCATCATTAGGTTTGAAGAGTCTGTTTGTTGAGTTCCAGCTGATTCGATGAGCTTCAGCCAGTCAGCTCTCACAATCAAGATGATGCCCATTAATGCTATATTTCCAAAGTAAACACAGTGAGTGAACATTAGCTAGGTAGCTAGATAGTTAATGTAGCTAACGCATCTACTGTTGTCATTGAAGTAAAAGTGTTTAAAAAGTTTAGCCAGAGCCTACCATTAATGTTGGCTAGTTGATGGAGCTAACCTAATGGCCATTTTCATTGAAATACAATTATAAATGTGGTTAATGTACATATTTATATAGCTCAACCACAGCCTCCATTAAAGCTTGTCTTCTATTTCTTTGAGGCCGTATCACATGGCCGTGTGAGACATTTCAACTCTACATGACCGATTCAGAAGTGGGTCCATGTTTAGTGGCTTGCTTGTTGGACATCCTAGTCATTTACATGGAAGTGGAAGTTCCGCAATCAACTGTTATGGACAATAGCGTCTATGACGCACTACAGATTATCGCGTACGTCTGTTCCTCAAAAATAACAGTTCCTTCTTTTGCTCTTCTGTTCTTCTTCACTTAAAACAAAAGACTATCAGATATACACCCTCACATAGTCCACCCTCACGCTGTATGTCTGTCTCCCTGTCTGACTTCTAATGGAGATTGACCTTGACTTGAATAACTACACACTGGAGGTGACTTGTGGCAACACGCCAAATGGCATATGTCACAATAGCATATGTCACTTTTTTTTTTATTGGACGTTGCATTTGTATGTCTGTCTACCTGTCTTTCTGACTGACTGACTACATGTCTGTATTTGTACATCTGTCAGACTGTCTGTTTATTTGCACTGTCCTCAGTGTAGGACTATTTCTGTAACTCTCCCTCTCTAACCTAGACACACACACACACACACACACACACACACACACACACACACACACACACACACACACACACACACACACGCCCAGAGCAACTTTTTATTGTCTTTTAAACACCCCTGAATGACAGCCTGTGTTAACAACATAACAAAGAACCTCTCCGCCGCAGAGCCTGACACACACACACACCACC
>OMKI01024709.1:0-10116 GCA_900302315.1 Phycis blennoides
CGGCGGCCCCCCCCCCCCCCCCTTCGTCCCCCAGCGGTCCCCTAGCGATGAAGACGCCTGTCCCTTAGGCAAGGCCTCTTCGTCATCCGCACTTAAAAGGCAGAATGCGCCGCCCCGGCCCCCGGCGCTGTTGTTGTGACACCCTGAGTGGCGGTGACCTTGTCTTGCATGCGTGAAGAGATGAGCGAGCGAGATGGGATAATGCCCTCTGCATCATACAGATGCACGCACAGACACAGAGACAGACACGCACACATGTGTGGATATATAAATATATATATATATGAAAGCTTCCTGAGATGAAAGTGCTCGCACACTTTGTGGTTGGTGGGCCACCATTTCAGTGCTACGGCATCCAGGTCCCCTGACCTAGATTCACCTGAAGCGTTGTTTGATTTCTAGGTCGAAAGCGATAGAAGTGCATGATTAGTACAGAAAGTGAATTAACCGGGGGAGAGAGACCCTGACATTCCAAGGCTGCTTGCGAAGAATGTCCACTGAAAGGTTTTTGCAGTGTTTGAGCAGATCAGGGCTTAGCCTTGACCTCAGGGGGCATGGTCAAGGACGGCGACTCGAAGAGCTCTTTTATATGTCCGTCTTCGCGGCTTCTTAAAGGAGTCCCGCGAAAGGCGAGAGCCCCTCCCGCGCGAGCTAGCATGTCGGCGACGCGGAGCAAAAGTCGAGCGCGATGGCAAGCCATTCAGCTCAATTAATTTGTTTAGCTGCTTACAATCGCAGGGTGGCAATGAGACACAAAGGAATTGGGCTCGCGAGAGTGAGCATCCTGATGTGAAAGGCCCCATTCACGTTACAAGTGGCCCAAATCAGATCTTTCTGCTGCATGTGACACAGTTTTTTTTTTTTTTTTTTTGAACATCACACTGCATCTGATCTTTTCAAATCTGATTTGGTGTTGGCAAGTAAGGAGGCTGGTAGCCGTCAGGATGGGGTGTGTGTGTGTGTGTGTGTGTGTGTGTGTGTGTGTGGGGGGGGGCAGTCACGGTATCCACATTTAAGTGTGTGTGTGTCTGTGTGTGTGTGTGTGTGTGTGTGTGTGTGTGTGTGTGTGTGTGTGTGTGTGTGTGTGTGTGTGTGTGTGTGTGTGTGTGTGTGTGTGTGTGTGTGTGTGTGTGTGTGTGTGTGTGTGTGTGTGTGTGTGTGTGTGTGTCTGTGTGTGTGTGTGTGTGTGTGTGTTTGGATCCTACACTAGGACACTCTTGGAGTAAATCCCGCAGCCACGGCTTCCTTTTCCATATTTTCATCATGCCCTATTATTCTAGTTGCAATGCAGCGAACTTGCCCTGATTGGACGACAGGGCGCTCCACAGTGAACACAGTCTCTGGGAAGAGGCCTACTGGGTGCCTACTGGACATCTCAAAGTGGCACTTCCTTCCTTCGCACACTCCAGACTATGCACGAAACTGCTGCCTGGCAACAGCCTGGACGCGGCCCAAATGTGCTTTAGTGTATGTGTGTGTTGTTATTGTGCGCGCGCGCGTGTGTGTGTGTGTGTGTGTGAGGGAGAGAGAGAGAGAGAGAGAGAGAGAGCGGGAGAGAAAAAAGGGGGCGAGCGAGGGGCTGCCATGTTGGCATTCCCTCCGTATGCGATTGTGGCGACTGATTTTTGTGCACTGGCGTGCTTAATCACAGTCACGTGATCGCAGACGACTGGGAAACAATGTGTGTGACACGGCACTGTGAGGTCTGTGAGCCGGTGTGAGTGGGTGTGTGCCCGCTCACGTGGACGGACCCTTTCGTGCGCGTCTCCGTCTTAAAACTCCGCTCTCGTTAGGAAATTCCGCTCCGCGTTACTGGGTTGTCTTGGCGATCGCCGTGGCTCCGTTCCCAGACCGATTCTCCGGGGGATTAAAAAAGGAGGCCTTCCGAATGATCTGTCATCAATTAACATGCTTACCGAGAATGACACTTGCTGTTTAAGAGGGAGATCGATTGAATGGCATATATGGGAAACAAGTGAAATTTCACCTCGCAGCTTTGCAGGCCTTAAGTAAACGTACATAAATGGGACATTTATCTTTTGTTGTGTTGGTTTCATATTTTACATTTTTTTTTCTCTCCATATTGTCCAGTCCTATTTGATACTATGAATTGGTTCAGCACATTCAGATCGCTGTTATGCAGAGGACATCCAAACGCTTTGAATGTCTCCATTGGCTCAATTTTTTGAATTCCCATTTTTATATCGACTTCATCGCTTCACAAGGGAACTCCCCTCCCCACTCTTAAACGAATCATTTCCCAATCAATCAACTTAGAAAAACCCTGCACAACTTTTTCATTGTGAGGACAGAGGTTGTTGGCTGTGGTCATGTGGTCTGGGGATCCCTCAGGCTGAGTTCCAGGCTGCTGCCATGGCGACCAGTACGCGAAGCCACTAGTGCCGGAGCAATGCATCATGGTCATCTCAGCCCCAACGCGGACCTAGCGTAAACACTCCTGAATCATCGTCCTGGGACAGATGGCGTGCGTGCGTGCGTGCGTGTGTGTGTGTGCATGCGTGCGTGCGCACATAACCAGAGGTGGTTGTCCTGTACACGCACACTCACTGACTTCGTACCCAGGGCTCTCGTCGTCACTGGCTTGCAGAAAAACATAGCTTTAATGGTTTATTTTCCGCTGTCTGCTGGAAAACTGCTCTATTTTTCAAATGCCAACTTAACAAGGCGTGGGATGAACGCAGGAGCGTGTAGGAGGTGTGAATCTTAGCCTATGGCGCCAAGCAGGATTAACAAATACAATGAGGCAGGTTTTTCGTTTGGTAATGCTTCCATCTACTCCTTCCTTTATGTGTTGATATTTGAAGCAACAATAATTGCCTGAAAAGACGGTCTCCATAATATAGGCCCTGGGCTCTTCCTCAAATGAGTCTATCATCCCACATTGATTTGGGCTAAGTAGGCTATAACACAATCTCCTGGTTGAATCCAAGTCTGCGCTGGAGAGCATCACAGGTGGTGGTGCGTTTTTACGCTTTGGGAAAACATGACAACAAATACTTGCGCAATGCATGGCTTTCAAGAGACGCTAATTCATCAAATGATTACGGAAATCCTATGTATTTTTTGTGCCTCGTTCCCCGCTGACCTCCGTGGACAAACGACAAGGAATCTGTATTGAAACCGCCTTTTTGTATGTGTAAAACATTGCATCGCCTGTGACAGTAGTCTACACCACGGGGACGACAAATACACGCATCAGCCACAATAATAGCCTAGAAAGAACATGGGCATGTTGCGGGGATGTACTGGGTGCCTCAAAAGGAAAAGGCCCAAAATATAACAAACCACCCCCTGGCTACCCATGTTCACCAAGTTTATGCTAAAAAGAAATGCATTTCCCCACCCCCTTCACTGCCTGTCTGTGCCTCTTTCTGTTAGCATGCACTCCCTCTCACACAATCACACAGACACACACACGCACGCACACACACACACACACACACACACACACACACACACACACTCATCCCTCAGCCTATACATGCAGGGAGAAAGGGGACCCCACCCCCCATACTCCTCTCCATATAAACACACACATGCTGCATCCTCATAGCTCTCAAAATGATCTATTTCCTTCTTTTTTTTTAAAACCAAAAAAATACATATATTACAAAAAAAACTTTAACAATGGAAATCCCTACTACCCCCCCTGTCCTCTGAGTGAGAAATGTCAGCCTGGCCCGGCGTCGCTAGCTAGCTGGCTAGCTAGCTAGCTCGCTGCCAGAAAGCCCTGCATTGTAGAGGAGAAAAGCGCGAGGCAGTGCTGTGCTGCGCTGCCCATCCCCCACGTTCAGATAGCAAAGTTCTGCTGCTTCTGCAAGCAGCGAGGTTGCTGCTGCTGCTAGGAGAGCGCGCAGGCAGGCAGGCAGAGAGAATGAGAGGGGGTGGGGAGACAGCGATAGAGAGAGGGGGGGGGGGGGGGGGAGGGGGGAGGGGGGTGAGAGAGAGCACGAGGGAGGAGGGGAGGCAGAGCGAGCGAGCGAGCGAGAGAGTGTGTGTGTGTGTGTGTGTGTGTGTGTGTTCCCATTAATTGTGTTAGCCACTTTATGCATTCTATTAAAACCTAAACCCTCGCTCTTCATGTTTTTGGGATTAATTAAACGTTGAATCTATAGCATTCTGCGTTGAATAGCGCCCCCCCCACACACACACACCCACCCCAACCTCACCCTCTCTCTCTCACACACACACACACACACACACACACACACACACACCCCTCACTACTCCTGTTTCTCTTTTTTGTGTCTTCACTTCCTGCTCTGTGACCGGCTCAGTCCATCCCCCATCCTATCGCGCCTTCTCTCTCGCTGCTCTCCAATTCTCTATCACACAGCACACAGACATACAAAGGGTGTAATTTTATGCTTGCCTCTACTTTCCTTTCCCCCCCTCGCTCCTTTCGTTTTGTTCATCGCAACACGTGTGCGCGTCCACACATTAGCTTATTCTCTCCAGGAAATAATGTAGCACCTATGTTGCTGCTATTCTGTCATAAGCTAATACGATTAAGTGCACACATGGACATAACATGAGGAAGCCCATGCATGAAGTCATTCTATAAATATCAACATGGATCGGCGGACTGGCTGAACATGTATCATTTCAAATAGTTTCCAACATGAAAGGCAACATTCGTGTCTGTTCTATAATACAACATATGGATAATTGTCTTTATAAGATATCCAAATATAGATGTAGCAGAGCTGAATAGATATGCACATATGTGCGTTTTTGTTTGAGTACATTGTTATTTAAAAAAAGACAAATCAAACGAAAACATTTCTCTCCGTGAACCACCTTGGTGTACAGTACTACTCATTAGAAACACAACAAACGCTCTTATTAGCACAATAAATACAGTCCGGCTCCAGTGAAGCGGTCGATCCGCTCCGCGGTTTACTTCTAGCTCTGCGTTTCAGTAAAATGGCTGTGTCTCGCGGAGCCTCGTGCTGGTTTGGTTGGTTTCTCGCTCACTCCCTCGCTCTGTAACAGAAGCCCCCCCACATTTGTGTCGGTGAATGTAATTCCCTGGCTCTCTATTTATATTCTCCCTTAAACTTTTAGTTGAAACGGAGTCGCCGTGGATACCGGATTCGGTCCGGAGGTAGGGGGGAATGAACCGGGGCACGGGTACATTGTTTAAATAATTGTATTTATGTTCAATGCTGTTCAGAGTTTGATTGTGAGTGACTCGCAGTGCTGAGAGAGAGGGAGAGAGGAATATCATGGCCGCTCAGGTCGCCAGCGCCGCCACTCTCAACACTAGCCCGCCATCCGAACTCAAAAAGCCGGATCGGGACCCACAGGAGGAGTCGGTACCGGGAGAGAAACAACATGAAAATAAGGAGCCGGGATCTGACAGCGGATCACCGGGCCAGAAGGAGCTGCAGGACGGGAGCGATGCTGGAAATGCTGGGGGAGGAGGGGATTCTGACATGAAGAACGGGAACGGGAATTTACCAAGGGTAAATAATAATAGCAGCAACCAGAATGATACAGGGGGGCCCGAAGGAAATAACCATCCCGGGATGGGACACCACCACTCGGGCCCCTTTCCTCCACCTCCTTACGGTTACAACCAGCACTACAGCCGGGCCCCTTTTCATCAACATGGCGGACAACAAAGCCCTGGCATGGCAGCTGCATCGGGGCCGGCAGTGCCACCAGGCAGTATGATGGACTCTTACCCTCCTAATTCACATGAGCACGGCTACCCAAACCATTACAACAACTACAGCCCATTCCCAAACAGGACTTCTTACCAGGGCCAAGGATACGGGGCCATGAATTCCCCGCGTAATAACCAGCCTCCGGCGGCTGGGGGACAGCCAGGCAAGCAACAGCCAGCAGGAGGAACCGCTGCTATGGCTGCCTCTTACAATAATCAGAGGTATAACATGGGAAATCAACAACCCACATCCACACCAACTTTAAATCAGCTGCTGACCTCTCCGAGCTCTGCGAGGAGCTATCAGAATTACCCTCAAGGAGACTATAACAATCAGGAAGGGGCCAGCAAGGGACCAGCAGATATGGGAACCAGTCAGTATGGTGGGGGCCATCCGAGTTGGCAACAAAGAAGCCATCATCCTCCTCCCATGAGCCCTGGAAACACTGGACAACCTCTTAACAGAAATCAGGTAAACTTTACTTACAGTACTGACCTACTTTGAGCAAGTTAAAGTTACTCAACGACTCTTAAAAGAGACCATAGTCTTTCATATTGCAATGGAACAGCCATTGTCCATGTAGCAAGATCTCTAAAATGGCTGCCCCTCTCTTTCTATCAGTACCACCCCCTGCAATAATGTTTATATGACATGGAATAAGCATCATATGCTGTTGGAAACAACTTTGTAGTAGCTGGGGTCTCGGTGTGACTTGAAGACACGTCCAAGTGTGAAGTAGGGTAGAGTTTGTCGCAAGAAATGGGGAGGCTGAACTGACATTTCCTTGTCATGCTCGGGTGTTTTTCACTCTACGTGTAGTTTAAAGCGATGTACGACTCATGTGTCTCGGAATTCACGTTAAAGTGGGTTTCATGAAGTGCACCCTGTGATCCAAAGTTTTGTCAATATGAGACCGCCATGACACTACGATAACAGGAAGATGCCAACGATAACGATGACTGTTAAATCCATTTGCATATGCATAAGTCACCGTGGCGTTTAAGCGAACTGTTGTCTCCAAAGGCTACTTCATAGTGGCATTTAGTGATGCAAAGAGACGCGAGTCGCAAAATGATACTTGTGGAGGTGTTTACATTGTATCAAAGTCTGATTTCGATTGAGGCGGCTTCCTTGTAATCAAGGGAAGTGCATTTGTTCGGGAATTTCTCTTGCCGTTTTCCCCATGTGCCGCTTGTAAACACGGCCAGTGATTTTTGAGTTGGCAAAGTGCAGATTGCTTTGCTCTGGGATTTGAATTATGGAGGTAAAATCCTGCTGTCAGAGCCAGGAGACAGTTGGTCTTAGGTTGACATGCGAGTCGAGATCTGATTGGCTCTCCATCCTCTGCTCCTGGCCATTTATAATTGCATCTAATGCAATGCTGGAAGCAGCTCTGCCCAGCTCCTGTTATTCCACGCTTTCACAATAAGACATTCCGAGCATATTGCCCTGACTAAATGCATGCGATTTAACGTCGGTTGTATGCGTTTTTTATATCGATATACGTATTTATATGTATTCATTGTAGCGTTTTGTATTCTCGAATGTAAACGATAAACTAAATATAAATACCGCCACGACTGTACGAAGATGCATACACGGATCTTGTTTCAATACCTTTCAGTTATTTTAAACGTTAAAACATGATGTTCTTTTGCTCCCACTGCAGTAATTTGCATGTTGACACCGTTTTAGTCTCATGTTCTTATTTCCTCTCCTTTTATCTAATCTGTTTGCGGATATCCTTTTTTTTGTAACAGAAATATCTACAAAACAAGATTTATTAGGGGGGGCGGGCATCTGTGGATTATCTGTACCCCTCACTGACCCTGGTACAGTATAGGTAGTAGGTGTGGTCGTTTTACCCTCTCCTAGCCATTTCTAGCCACTGCTTTCAGATCAGCTATCTTTAAGTTTAGCAGAAGCTGGCTCTGGCCGTGCAAGAGATTGAAACACTGGCGATGACCCACTATATTGTTTTGTTTTTGTTTACAATGCAGTCCTATGGTCCCATGTCCTTTTTTGTTGTTGTCTGTCCTTGGTTTACATAGCCAAATGAATACTGTGTAGCCATGTCAACACCACCAGCGCACAGCCGTTACCATTTAGGGGACGAGGGGCAAAGAGACTCAGGGAAAACTCTTGATTGTTGTTCCTTACTTCTTCCTTATTCGTTTTCCTCGACAGTGGACGGTCACCTGCACACCAGCTAGCTCAGTGGAGGTGTGCTCTGCTCAATTGCACTCGGTCCATTACGTATTGGGAGACCGCGATGGTCATCTGTAAACAAATGGATGACAGCGAGAGATAAGGAATAAAGATAACCGTGCTCTACCTGCTACACCCAATTAAGTCTGGCATTTGGGCTGCATTCTCCTATCAGAATGTTTATATATTCGAGATGCAATGCACAGTCGAGTTCCCCCACCCCCGACATCCCAGTAGCCATAACGGGCTTGCTGGATACCCACGGCGTTGTATTACTCGACCACTGGAAAAATATGAAGAACGTTATGTTTTGGTCAATGCTGCGTTTTGATGGGCCAGTTGATGAAGTAGTTTGAAAAAGCTTTTTGTGTTGATGGCTTTGGTAAAGTGGCAGCCATTGATTCGACATGCCATCTCAATTATGGAAGATTAGTACTGGAGATACAGTGGTGCTGGTGTCAGATGTACTCTGGATAACCCAGGAAGAAGACATTGGGTACACACTGGATGCAACAGCCGCCACAGATGGTTGTACATTATTTCATTATTTGAAATGGAACTTTTGTAATTGCATTCCTCCTAATTTCAGTGATCTAGGTACAATGGTTTGGGGAGAGGTGCACTTGAGAAGTGCACTTGAGTCCTAAGAATCAGCTGGAGCCTTGACCTACATTTAGTGAATGGCCCTCTGAAATTTTGGGAAGCCCCCCCCCCCCCTACTAATGAGAGTCTGTGTTCGGGCCTTGTGGACCTGAGTATTCAACACATTGATTAGTGGCCTGGGGACATCTATATACCCCATTCTGTTTTGGGGTTTAGTGTCTTTGAATTAATCGTGGACAAATCAAAGACGGCAATTGTACTTTCTTTCTTGATATTCGAGATTGAGATTCGAGTCTGCACACGGGCAATTGACACTCAATAAGACGAGAAGTAAAACCGGCAATTTTCCCGTTGATGTTGGGTAGTCGGTGGACATCACAGGCACATCTTTTTTTTATTTTGTATTTATTTATTTATTTTTTTTTACTAACGAAGTCTAATTGCCTTTCAGCAAAGCCCCACAGCGCTATCAAAAAAAACTGGATCCCCATTAACCGCGCACAAATCAAAAGCTAGCCAAGAGCCGCCGCAATCCACCTGTTGTTGTTTCCCCGCCGCCCGGGCCCAGCTTCATCCTCACCAATTGACACGCCGGAAAGCGTTCTCCACGCGTGACACACGGCGGCGGCGGCGGCGGCGGCGGCGTCAAGCCCCTCCCTGGTTGTGTGCGCGCAGAACAGTTACACACTCGGCCACCGCCTTGCACAATCCCAGAGCGGACGTGCGCCCGGCGCCCGCGTTGGTTTCTCTGCACCCCGGCGGGGTTAATGCGGGGGAGCCCGGCGCGGCGAAGGGCAGAAGGCGTCGGATGCCGCGGTCACCAAGACGAGTTAAAATATTTAAGAAAACCTCCGGTTGATTTGGACGTGTCGCGGTCGGGTTTGTTTGAGAGTCTTCGTGTCTTCGAGCGGCGTTAACTCTGTTGTTGTTGTTGTTGTTGTTGTTGTTGTTGTTGTTGTGGTTGTTGTGTCCTCGGTGCCGAAGTCCACCGCCCTGCCGTTTGAGTTGTTTGCGTCGGCGGTATGTAGTTTGTGTACAGAATTTGCCTCGTCTTTGTCGAGTCCAAGTTGCATTATGCCCAGGGTCCAAAATGAACACCTGCCACCAGCCGCTTAACCTTCAAGCATATAATGTGCATGACAGAGTGCATTTGATAAATGGTAAAATCCTGGCGAAAAAAAGAGTGTTATGTACCCCCTAGCCTCATGTGTCTTGTCTACGCTGTGTAGTGTGTGTGTGTGTGTGTGTGTGTGTGTGTGTGTGTGTGTGTGTGTGTGTGTGTGTGTGTGTGTGTGTGTGTGTGTGTGTGTGTGTGTGTGTGTGTGTGTGTGTGTGTGTGTGTGTGTGTGTGTGTGCGCGCGGAGGGCTCACGCGCGCGCAGATTGACTAGCTAACTCGATGTGGCAGCCGGCCGACCAAAGTTCAAACTTCAGACTCGCGCGCTTTCGCCCGGCCGCGCTGCAACAAGACAGTCCGCCGCGTCTTGCCGTTAGCCAAACGCTCCGCCCGGAGGCCGCCCCGGAATCGACGGTCGGCCGTCGTCTGTTGGCCGCCCCAACGGCCGCCGTCGCGAAAGATCCCCCCCCCCCCCCCCCCCAGGGGGCCCCCTTCT
>OMKI01024733.1:0-14561 GCA_900302315.1 Phycis blennoides
CAGGGGATTACTGCGCCGACGTCAAAGTGCTCCCAGGTGTTATTCCGCCATACATTATAGTTATCCTTTTTATCCGCTTAGAAAATTGGCATGTTTCATTTTGTGTAACCATACTTGGGTCGTGTAACTACTCACGTAACCGTATTTAAATAGGGAAAACGTGGAAGTGCTTGGTCGCTTCTAACACCCCCGTTTGGATCCTATGGAATATACTGGGCCAAGCTACATGCTACTAAAGTAGCGCTGCGCGCCAGAGCGATTGAGTGCACGCACGCAGGCTAGAGAGGTGTTTATCAACTGGTCTAAGATCATGAAGGAACATAGTTCAGTAGGGTAAAAACGGTGGTGTTTTCCTTTAAGGAATGGGTTACCCTCTTGCTGAAGAATGCCTACAGGTAGACATTGGGAGTGGTTAACAACCACGCGACTATCCTAATAAAATAATATAATGCAAAACCTTCTAATTTTGCTGGTCCAGAAAATATTCATTGCAATAGTAGTTAGTATTGGTATATGGACATAGTCTATAAAATAAACTACATGATATGTGTGTGTGTGTGTGTGTGTTTCCATGGGCCCACCATAAGCCTCCTCTATGAGGGCGCAGTAGGGGTTGATGCCCCCGGCCTTCTTGGCCTCCAGGTCCCCCAGGCGCAGGATGTTCTCCAGGCCGTTCAGGGCCACCTGCACTATCTTGGAGTCCATGAGTGTGAGCAGGTCACACAGGGGGCCGATGCAGCCCAGCTCCACCAGGGTCCTGCAGGGGACGAGGAGAGAGGACAGCCGTCGTTCCCAAGGTCTCAATGGATTCACCGAATGAGTCATTGAATACATGTATAGTAGATGGGCAAATAAGCAACCTATTAACCACATTATTATATATCAACATTATACTGTATGTTAACTACATTTATTTAGCATTAGAGCTAAATGCAAAACCAAAGTAACATGAGATTTATTCAGGGGACTCAACTACGACCAGGGTCACCTGAACCAGATTTGTTTTCATATTGTCAGGATAAGGTTGGACAGACCTGATCTGCTCAGCGGAGCCCCCTGAGGTAGCGTTGGTGATGGCCCAAGCCGCCTCCTTGCGTGTCCGAAACTCTGCCACCAGCAGGATGGCGATGAGGGGGCCCATCAGTCCTGCATCGATCACCAACTGCACACAACCAGAGAGAGAGCCAAGGTTTACACACTGGGAAGCAACAACGGGACAGGGCTTGTTCCTACTCACATTCACCAATCACAGTGCTGGTCAGTTTTCAGTCGGTACCCCCATTCGGGGTCCGATGTGCATATGGATTTGTGGGAGATTGATGGCTTATAAACTATTAAGACACTACATTATTTTATGTTAGTTTTAAACAAAGAGACAAGATGCCAGTAACAAATGACTACCTCACTGGGACACTGATTTTAGTTTCCAGATATTTTCCCAGGGTTCCAGAATTTTCTGATCTACAAAGGAGACCGTGGATCAAAAAAGGTGGTGTCCCACCTGGATCTGTGCTCGGTTCCCTGCTGTGACGTTGGAGATGGTCCAGCAAGCCTCCTTCTTGATGGACTCCTTGGTGCTGCTGAGGAGATGGAGCAGGGACTGAAGAGCTGAACAGTTCAAGATCACCTGCATAATGCACAACGATAAGCACACACCCCCACACACATACACACCATGAAATACTCTGTTTGAGAACCCTGGATTTGAAGAATCACTGTGCAGGAAAGAGATACTAGTTTCCATGGTTTCAGGGAAAGGGTGGCCAAAAAGTGTGAAGTTGTGGTGCTACTGGCAAGTTGTTTAAGTAGAAACCATGTGTGATATACGAGTGCATTGCTGATGCACACAGGAAAGCCATCCTATATGTTAAGAAACCTTCTTGAATGTAGCATTTCACAAAGACAATTGATGGAAAATGTCTCACATTCTGTACTTTACTTTAATTCTGTACTGTACTTTAACATGAATGTGTTAAGTATTTTACTTAAGTAAATCCTAACAGAATCACAGTATACTGGACACAGCACGTGACAGCAGAGTTTGCCCTGTGGCGTCGCGGGGGACTGATGCATATCAGGAAAGGATTAGGTGTCACCTACCTGAGTCTGTAGGTCATCCCCTGTGACTATGTTCCCCACAGCGCGTAATGCAGGAGACACCACCTTGTAGTCAGAGTGTCTACAAAACACAACAACATGGCGGTTACTGAATTCTATTGACTATTTCATCATTTAGCCGTAAGTCGTTTCTGAATGAATGAATCAGATTATTAAAATAATGTGTGTGTGTGTGTGTGTGTTTTCTTACAGCAGTAACTCCACCAGCCTGCGACAGACCCCAGAGTCGATGACAGCCTGGATCTTGTCGTTGGGTCCGTCGGACAGGTAGGACAGTGCCCAGCACGCGTCAGCCAGGATGTCCGTGTCATTCACGAACAGCAGCCATGACAGCACACTGAGACATGGCGAGACCTGGAAGACGGAGGGACAGGTCGCGGATTTGCTTTTTTGTTTGTAATATTGCTGGCGACGTGTTTGAACCTACATGTAGGTATTATGGTTTAACGTAGTGGTGTAGGCCTTATGAAAAGATTCATCTCAATGTTAAGACAGAGGAGAAGGAAACTGCGTTCAGTGAAGGAAGAAGCTAATGACACAATGAAATTGTGTCCACAAAATGGATTGATGTTCTCGATTATTACTCAGAAGTTGGTGTTGAACCTCATTTACTAGCGTGGGAGAAGGTCGCCCACAGACCGGCCAGGAGCCGTGTGATTGGGTATGACGGTAACCATAGTAATGTTACCTTGCTGAAGTCCGGAGGCGGGTTCTTCCCTCGACACAGGTTCGAGAGCGCCCACACGGCGTTCCTCATCATCGTCAGGCGATTCTGTTTGGCCAACAACCTGGGACACATCACCACGGAGATACAGTTTGTTATTATCAATGATATTGCTGCTGTTCGTGTTATAACGCAATACACATTTTACTTTGTTGTTAACTTTTTTATCCTTAACAAAATGTTATCACATTTAGTGAGAATAGCTGAGTTTCATGGAAACCACTTAAACTCAACTCAAAAAAAACATTGGACGAACGAAAAAGAACGAAACAAACAAAGACAAAGCCCTTTTTCAGGAGTGTAAAAGGACAACAGAGAGGACCAGACACAGAGTGGCTGCCACGTACTGCACCAGGGAGGGCAGGATGTTGCAGTCCACCACGTAGTCCCGGCACTCGGTGCTGTCTCCTGCTATGTTCCCCAGGGCCCACACAGCCTGGAGAGAGAGGGGAGAACCCCACTGAGCTCCACTCCACACATCTAGGCCACTGACAGGTCATCATTTAGCCTAAGAAATGCATGCTTAATCTGCAAAAATTGAACTTTTTAGTTTTTGCCATCACATTCGGTCACAACCAACAGGTTAATCAACCAAGACATTTTTCTTTTGTTACAGTGACAGTTTCAGTAAATGTATTTACTCCATTAGTCACAAGGCTACAAGGGTCATGGACCCCTCCGTACCTGCTCTTGGACATCTTCAAAGTCTGAGGTGAGCATCTCTATGAAGATGGGCACGGCACCCGCCTGGATGACCACTCTGGTCTGGTGGGACGTCCCTGACGCGATGTTGGTGAGCACCCATGTAGCCTCGAACTAGCAACCATAGCAAATGCACACAGAACACATGAGAAACAACTGACATTAACAACAATTCAGGATCCTTCTTCTTGTTGAGTGTTATGCACTGTTTGGATATTCAACTTCCAAAGCATCGCACAGTGAATTCAGACACACGTAATGAAGGCTCCGGCTGGGGCTTACAAGGACAGCGCGGCCACTGGGGCTCGGTGGGTGTACTGGGGATCGAACACCAGGACCACCACACCAGTTGTTGGGTTGTTGTACAGACACTATCAATAGCTGAAGCGACAGTACCTGCAACGTGCAGTTTTCCCTCCTTTTCAGGAACTCCACGAAGCGATCCACCACCCCAGGAGTGGCGATGACCTCGTCGATCGGTGGGTTGGGTTCTGTGTGCAACAATGTCAAGAGTGAGCCAAGAGTGAGCCCAGAGTGAGCCCAGAGTGAGCCATGCAACACTACATCAATAACTCAGACCAACGCATCAGGTGCAGTGTCTGTCAGGAAGAATAAAAGGTGAAATAAGCATCTGCTGAGATTTGAATAATGTTAGTCTTGTTAGTACCTTTCGATAGGAGCTTCCGGAAGCGCTGAGTGCCAATGAGCTGCTGCTCTGGAGCACTGGAAAAGATCATCTGTGTCATGTCCTCCGATACCGCCCCACCCTTCAGGACGCAGTGAAACACGCGGTCAGAATTGTTCTAGATGCTAGGTGAACTGTGCATGAGTCACAAACTCAGTATACAAGCATAGGCGATACCAGTGCCATTCATATTTTATTAAAGCCGTTGCTAAGAAGGACTACAGTGTGTGTACAGTGGGCTTGAACTGTCATCAGTGTTGCATTGTATTCCATGATCACAGGGGTTGCTTGTTGTGATGTAGGTGAAGCCGCTTACACCCTACCGTGAGGGCGTCCATGTTGTTGGCCTGGGACTCCAGATAGCCACTGTCCGCCATTCCATCATCCTCCAGTGTTCCATCCTCCTCCACTGTTGCAACATTTCGCCTCTTGAAGAGCTGGGAAAGTAGAGTAAAACATGATTGCACTTACCCCAACAGTATGCCACAGTAACGACAACGGCATTAGATAGATTGAGGTTAACTTCCTTGGATGACGTGCTTCTGCACAAATGAGTCCAAAATATAAACGATGACAATAGTCCACCATAGGGAGAAAAGAAAGCAGAGGAGTACCTTTGATATTACATATCCATGACGAAAATATTGAAGTTCATGCACACCTGTTCATCTTTCTTCTGTTTGCGCAACTGTAGTCCTTCCTCCTCTCTTCTCCTCCTCATCTCATCTGAATTGAGCGCCTTATTTTTGTAGCTCTTGAGCCGCGCATTGTCCTTACTTTGACTCATCGTGTATCCTGGATAGATATAATGACATGTGGTTGGACGAGGATGACAATACCTGATATATGATTGGATCGTTTAAAAGCATGCATGGAAAGTAAGATGTACACTGACAGAACACTGTCATGACATTGCTGTGTGGGCCAAAACGTTAGGGTTACGAAGCGAACTTTAGCCTGTTGTGTTCTGTGTTGCAGTATACGTCATGTCCATGTATAGTATAATACGTATTGGTATTATCGTTTGGTTTGCCCTGGTTCACGATCCATGGTGTAAATATGATATCCATCACACATGATAACATCGTGGTTTGACATTTTTTGTGGGTGTTTCCAGCTAGCCAGGGAACACAACAACACTAACACGATCTTACGAGATTATTAATGGTTAATGGGGAGCTGTCATAACACTCCCCAGTACATATAATAACAGACTAGCTAGCATGCTAATGTCAATGCTAATGCCAACTACGGCTAAGTCCGTTAGCTCCGAAAGAAACCGTTAATCTTAGCCGAAAAGACTTGAAGATTTACAGCGTTGCGTCGCTGTCAATCGGACGTGGGGAGCTATACTGTACATTGTTCTAGCGATCAATGTCTACGAATCAATATTATATAAATTAACTGACCTGAGAAAGTGGACACTAATCCGCAAGGCCACCGTTTCTACGCCGGTACTGGACTGCGCATGCGCAAGCTACGCATCTCCTCTTGCGCTACTCGCCCACTCAAAGGGGGTGTCACTCGTGTGCCGTCGACGTATTATCCCTTATTATTGTGTTACATAACTTGAAAAAAACGACAACATTTAGTTTTTACATTAACATTACATTAACATTGTCATTAGGTATAGTAATGTGTTGGTAGTCAGGCCCATGTATATTTTGCGTCTGCGTCTGTATTTTGTCTTTGAAAATGCTCCAATATGGTAGACTACAGGGCCTATGATCTGTAGTACTTGATGTAGTTAGTAAAGAAATATTCTAGTCCAGATTGTCTACCTTGTTGAGACAGCATCTGAAAAATCTGGACATTGATTTTTGGATTGGATTACAGGTGGAATCTATTTCCCTTTGGTTTTGTTGACTCTGAAACACTTCATCTCCTTCTCGTCCTGCTTTCTGCTTTTAACAACTCATTTATCGTCATCCTCTTCTCCTGTCACAGCTCAACCACCATCCAGTTTTGTGGTGGTTGCTTTGTCTTTATGGACAATTGCTGGCTCAGTGGTTAATGAATGCAATAGTCTACTCTGAGGTAAAAAGAGATCAGCGTGAAGGTTGACCTCTGAAGACGCCAGAGGTCGTACATGACCCATAGACCTAGAGTATGGCCAGAGGTCATACATGACCCATAGACCTAGAGTATGGCCAGAGGTCGTACATGACCCATAGACCTATGGCCAGAGGTCGTACATGACCCATAGACCTAGAGTATGGCCAGAGATCGTACATGACCCATAGACCTAGAGTCAACTCCATGGAGACCTGCCACTTCAAAAGTGAAGTTTACATGTTAAGTTAAGTACACATGATTTCACAACAACGCAACCTCGACTACAATGGACATCCCATTTGTATGTGTGAGACATTCCTCGGTTTCTAAGTCAGAGGTGCCCCTTTAGATAACACGTCGTCAAAGGTATTAAGCTTGGTGGTAAAACATTCACACAGAACGTAATCAGTAGCAGAGTGGTGTGTGGTAATGAGACCAAGGTAGTTCTATTTCACTGCATTCTGATTGTATTTATTTTGTACACATCTTGCAATGGCCAACCTGGTCATAGTTCATTAGACATTAGACAATAGCTCCTGTCAATGTGTCCATTGACAGACAGACCATTTGGGACAAAGTTTACAAATGATGATAGTTGATATGATATGTTATGTTATGAAAGCTCTAATGATACCTCGATGATAGGACGCTGGACTGGCTCGCCTCAACGGCACTGAAGGTCTAAGGACGCCAGGAGAAGATGTTATGAAAGGAGATGTGTACTGTATCCTTGACATTGACAGGAGGTTGTGTAAGTAATTTTTACAAGTTATTTACAGAGTACATGTGGATGGTATATAAGGGCCCATAGATAGGATAGATGGCAAGTTATTATGTGACAGTGTGTCTGTGTGTGTGGAGGGTGCCGGGTCAACCCATAAGTAGGCGTATGCTATATATTTATATCATGTTACCAAAAGGCAATAAAATCTGCAACTTGCACAACTTGTCTGTATAAAATCAAAATTTGCAGCAGATCAGCAGTCCAACTGTTACTTGTGGCGAAAGAGGAGAGTTCCAGTCAAGGTATGTCAAATATGCATTGAACACACTAGTGTTTGTCTTTCACTGCGTTTGGGCCACATGTGTTATCATATAGTTATTGTACTTACACATTTTAGATGCTCATTGAACGGCTGCATATATATAATTTTTTACAACAATATTAACAATACCATGTGGTAACCATAGCTCCCTGACACGTGCATGCTTCCTTTGTCGTCTTCAATAATGGGAGAACACCACATGACCCTTCTGACTGCCATGGCGGCGTCAGTTCTTCTCTTCGTCATCACTCTGGTGTTCAACGGGCTGGCGGGGCCTGGAATATGTATGTTGACATTCGGTCTTTGACCATTAATGGGATTTGACCATTATTAGGATTCATATTATCCTGTGTTAAATGATGAAGTATGTTACCCCCCCCCCCCCCCCCAACAGACCCATTTTTGGGGACAACGGCCAACATATCAGGTGAATATGATACAGAGATCACACCTGCAGGCTGGACCTTTGCGATCTGGTCTGTTATCTACGTGTGGCTGATCATCATGTTCATGTACATCCTCTCTGGCTGCTGTAGGAAGTAAGGATCCGTCGAGATTCATTATTGTATGACCCTGTATAACCTTGATGTTTTTAAATCAAACTAAATCATAAGCCTTGTATCTATATATTCAGTGTATATTGTGTAGCAGATCCATGCATGCTGTAAGTCACTTTGGATTCAAATATTTCCTAAATGACTAATGGTAAATACTAATAGTATGTGTTGCTGTTTTGCGTCCATGTAAACTAAGTCACGTTTTCCCCACTGTGTTTGTAACCCAGGAATGCCTATGGCTTCATGTACTGCAGCCCCCCTGTCCTTCCACACGCCTTCTTTATGACATGGAGCCTGAACATGTGCTTGAACTTTGGATGGCTGTTTCTGTGGGACAGAGAGTAAGGAGCAGCAGCTGTTTGAGTGGTTAATTAGATGGTGTTCGTCATGCTGGTTTATTTTGAATGACATTCCCATTGTAATACCTTCATATATTTAAATAATATAAAACATGAACCTGGTCAGAGTTCCCCACAGCCACTCTACTTTTACCAGTTTAGACAATAAGGACCAATACAAATCAATAATAATAATAATATGTAATACGGACCAATACAAATCAGCAGGACATTATCTCCTTCATGTTCCACTTGTTTCCCACTGCAGGCTGATGATTGTGGCCGCTGTGTTCCTTCTCCTGATCGCCTGCACAAACTACATGGTGGTCTCCCTGGCATGTCGGGGGCTCCATGTGTACGGCGCGTGGCTCAGCAGGTATCACACCGTGGATCTGTGGCTGCACCGTGTGTGTGTGAGTAAACCAACATCGAAAGGGCGCTCAGTCTATTGCAGCAATTACAATGACATTTATTTAGCTGACGCTTTTGTCCAAGGTGACCTACAGTAAGTGCATTCACCAATGAAGATACAACCAAAAAAGTGCAAAAATCACCAATTATTTATCAAATAGGCAAACTGCTTTAAGACAGCTACGTGTATGCCTTGTCGTGCCCATTCTTTTGACAGGTTCAGAATGGCCTGGCGCTGTACGCCACGTGGACAACCATTGCAGCTCTCGTTAATCTGACCATTGTGCTCGAGTACAACGCAAAGATGCACCCAGAGGGCGCGGCCACAGTCATGCTCTGCGTGTTGGCGTGTGTGTTGTTGGCCTGGTAAGTATGACTGAGTGAAGGACACATCACTGGTGAAAACAAGAGTTCAGTATATGACGCCTGAGTGAAGGACACATCACTGGTGAAAATAAGAGTTCAGAGGTGTTCAGAGGGAGGGAGAAGAAAAGACCGGAAGAGAGCAATCTTTTGCGAGAGTAGAGAAGGGATGCCCTGATTGGTCAGAAATGAGCTGGGAGCTGTCTCAAAATATATAACATTTAGGGCATATAAAGTATATATAACAGCGCATTTCATTCACTAATAGCTGACTAACGGTTATGCAATTTCTAACAAATCAGTCAAATCAAAAGTTGACCTCTAGTTAAACTTAAATCTCACATTGTAGAACACTTTTTAAAGTGACATGCATGTGTTTTTCGTTATTAAGGTGTGTCCTGGAACACTCTGTCCTTGAAAAACATGTGCGGTACATCATCACCGTATATCCAGTGGTCATCTGGGCTCTCTCTGGGAACGTGTCCTCCAACTATGACGCCGCAGCACCCAGTCAAAGTGGCATCTTCCTTTGTAAGAGGCAGTATGGCGTTCAGCAGCATTCTAACCAGACTTACAATACAATACAATATATTATCACATTGCAATACTAGACATTTTACTTATTTTAGAGATATGCAAGATTTAGTCTGGATGGCCCTCTGAGTGGCAAATTCATTATTTTCCTGATGTTTAGTTTAGCTTTGGTCTCCATAGTTCTCCTATAGCTCTGTCCTGTTGGCTGTACAGCTTTGTTTTGTTCTCTGTAGGTGTGCTCCTGGCTCTATCCTGTGTGCTGTTCGCTGTGAAGCTTGGCTTGGTGACTTGGAGACACATTAAGCAGCCCCTGTATCAAGACGTGAAGGCAGAGCACATGGAGCCCATGGAGATAGCTCAACGACAGAAAAAGATTTTCAAATAAAGATTGTTGTTGCAGTCGTCCCACGTTACTCTGAAAATTTGATCTGAATGAGTGATATATTTTGTTATACTTTTGTTTTTATATTGAAATGTGTTTTTCACAACTGTTTTGAGGTTTATGAGATGAGGATTGCTTGTTCAGCCCAAAGCCCAATGTTAGTTAGAAACAAACTACTATAGGCCTATGTGCATTTGCATATTTTGATGAAGAAACAATAAATAAAAGTGTTCTTTGTAATGTGGAAATAAAACAATTCAAGCATATTTTACTTTCTATTGTCCATTTTTGGATTTAAAGTTGTTCATGATGATTTATGTAAGAAAGAACGTCTGATAGACGGGTGAAAGTAGTTTTTATTTCTTGCCAGCTATCATATTGACCCATAGTGCGTGTGCAAAGCGCACACCAAAACAAACACTTAATTATGTATTATAGTCTACTTATCAAGCATTCACTAGGACTTCTTATCACTCTAGTACTTTTTATCACACTAGTATATCACTTATATATATAAGATATACATCTTTCATCCCCCTGTATCAGTTTTTGATTACAAATAAATTAAACACAGCTTAATTAGCTGAACAGTTGCACTGTGTTGATGAAGAGGAGGTTTGCTGCATTTCTTGTTGTCAGTTTGTTTCTATACTCTGTTATAATGCTGTTCGTTGTGCTGAACCCCCTCTCACAGTCTGCTTTTTTATTTGGGAGACTTTGCAACAAACGTCTGTGCTTAACTTTTGATTACCAGCTGCGCACGTTGGCGCAAGATCTGGTTAAGCAGTAGGCCTACGCGCGCTGTGTAGCTCGTTGTCTGTCCAGCGAAACACTGCACACATAAAAACTGAATATTGAAACATCAACATATTTTTCTGTATATGTTGTTTTTATTTGGGAGACTTTGCAACAAACGTCTCTCTAATAAAACACTTTGGATACCAGCTGCGCACGTTGGCGCAACATGGTTAACAGGACGCGCTGTGTAGCTCGTTGTCTGTCCAGTGAAACGCTGCACGGAAGGTTCAGACACAATTCAGAGACAGTTCACAACGAGTTATATGCAATGTACATTGGGGAAAACGTGTTACTTCTGGTAATTTGACGTTATCAGGTGTGTTGTCATGCTGAAAGTAGAGAGACAGTATATTTTTCTTTCCGGTACGGTGTACCCCCTCCAAATCTTTTAGTGGTACGGCGTACCGGCCAGTACCGGCTTACCCCTGCTGATAAAACAGACAAACATCACGATTTTTAGCACAACGGAACTTTCCTCGGTACTCGAATTTATTACTTCCAAAAGGCTGTTCCGAGTTGTGAATGGTTCGAAAACTGAAACAATTTTCCCCATAAGAATTAATGTAAAATGGATTAATCTGTTCTAGAGCCCCAAATAATTGCACATTTAGACCTTCACCCATAGTATTTCATGTATAAAATCTTACATTTAACCTGTATAAACAGTAATAAAATAACAGTAACATCTTATGCTCAGTGGTGTAGCCACAAATGTTCTGGGTGGCACTGGGCACAGAGAAAACGGGTGGGCAAAGCCAATTTGATTGAACGTCCGTTTGGTGAACGTAAACAAAGGAAAGCCCTCTGATTGGACGGGCAAGACAAGTAGGTTACGCCTCTGCTTATGATATAAAGCAAAGCAATGTCAGACAGGCGCATCCCGTATTCATGCTTCGAGATGATTTCCTTCTTCAACTCGATCGTTGTACGCACTATTTTCTGCTTTTCCTGAGAACCAGCACTACTTCCCGTCTTTGAAGGCATGATGGAGGACTTAGTTATACAGTAAATATGCTCAAATGGAAAAAAGAGGCCCCGAATAGCAAATAGTGATGCCCAGAACAAAGGCCGTTGGAGCGTGAGTCTCCTCTGTACAGACTCCACAGACAGAACAAAGGCCGTTGGAGTCTCCTCTGTACAGACTCCACAGACACAACAAAGACCGTTGGAGTCTCCTCTGTACAGACTCCACAGACAGAACAAAGACCGTTGGAGTCTCCTCTGTACAGACTCCACAGACAGAACAAAGACCGTTGGAGTCTCCTCTGTACAGACTCCACAGACAGAACAAAGACCGTTGGAGTCTCCTCTGTACAGACTCCACAGACAGAACAAAGACCGTTGGAGTCTCTTCTGTACAGACTCCACAGTGGACTGATGCCCACGTGACCAAAGTGTACGAGTTCCGAAAGTTTGTTCGAGTTCTGGGACTGAAGTCGGTCAAATTGTTTGTCCAAGAAGCGATTTGTTCGACTTGAGAAGCGTTTGAGTACGGAGGTTTTAATTAATATATTTTGGAGATATGCCTGAGGGTGCTATTTCTAGGGGAAGAAATACATTGAAAAGTAGCAATAATAAACATAGTAATGAATGGACGGATACTAACATTAATTTGTTAATTTATTAGCCATGTATATTATATGGTTATTTATTTGATGTTGAAAGATGAATAGAAATGGACTCATGGCATCCCCTCCCCTGACATAGAATAGAATAGAAATACTTTATTAATCCCAAGCTGGGAAATTTCAACGTAGCAGCAGCATTAGAATACACAGAATGCACAGAATGGATGAATTAGATATACATACATACATACATACATACATACATACATACATACATACATACATACATACATACATACATTATACAAAGGTTTGTTGCTACACATGTGGCTTTTACTGGGCTCCTCCAGAACATGGACACAGGGTGGTGATAGTGGAAACCAGTGTGTGGTGATGGCTGGCTTAACCTGTGCACAGTTATTGCTCAATGGTCACCAGGTGTGCAGCCTCCCCCCCCTGAGTCGATTCAGTCAGGCTTGGCTGCTTAAACAAACAAACAATGTTGTTTATATTGTATACTTGCAGAAAAACAAATACAGTAACATGCATCTGAGACCATATATCCAATACACAATGGATTATATAACAAGCAATCTTTTAAGAGTAAGGGTCATCACAGAATGGATCTGCCCCTTGAATCATAAAATGTGGTCATTACCTTGCTAATCAGTCAGACTTTAGTGTTCGCCTTGAAAAACAAACTTAATCTGATAGCTGAATCGGCACCGGTGACATTTTTTGTATAAGCATACTTACTATTATTTATTATTGAACAGATAGGTCTACAATAGAGTAGAGCAAAGTTACAGTCACACCAATATAAGGAGAACATCCCAAGTGGTTTAAAAACACAAGAGTGTACTTTACTGTAAGCCTACGGCAACGAACAAATACCAACGACGTCTGAAAGCCATACCTTCAATGTCATTGAAAACTAGGCCTACAAGTTTCATGTAAAATCGGTCTGTCATGTGTTGACAGGCAACGATTGTGACCCATGGTCACACACACACACGTGAATGAAACTATTCCCTTTGTATTTCTCTCACACATGTTGGAACTTAAACACGAACGTATACTGATAAACGCGCGTCACGTGACTCGCCGGGCGCCCATAAACTGTGTTGCACAAGCGGTGTTCTTCTATATAACTACCTGTGTGCTGTGTTGTGTACTGCCTGCTGGGCTCTCTGCGTGGATGACCAACTTAGGGAGGACAAAAGAAAGGTAACGTTAATATGTATCTTTGAGCTGAGGTGCCTTTATCGTTTTGTTCAGGTATAATCGGCCATTACTGTTTTGATTTGATTTTTGAAAAAGCACAGTTTCGAAGTGGGCTTCTTTTCTTGTTACAGTTGACCACGATGGGAGAACACGATCCCGGGCGGCTGGCCTGCATTCTGCTGTCCGTGCTCTGCTTTATTATCAGCTTGATCTTCAATGGATTGGCAGTAGTTGGCATATGTACGTTGTTTGCACTATAATTGTCTTTCCATACGATGCAGAAATACTCACTAATATTTGAGGGGAAAATAGCATTGTTTGTCTAACATATTCGTTCTTTTGTTTTTTCTCTGAATTTTCCCCGTTTAGCCCCCTTTACAAGCACCACGGCCAACGTGTCAGCAACATTTGACACGCAGATCACACCCATAGGATGGACTTTTAACATCTGGGCCGTCATCTACACCTTTCTGATCGGGATGAATGTTTACATCGTCGCTGGCCTTTGCAGAACGTAAGCCCCCCCCCCCCCAATACAAATAAAGGGGATAGCAAAGGCCAGCACGTCATGGGGACAGTGATTTCACACATTCCACACTTAAAAACGTATATATTTAACAGAATGTTATCAGGTTGAAAGGTTAATTATATACCTGTTTTTTGGTTTCTAGGAACAGCTATGGGTATGTCTACTGCTGCCCACCAGTGCTGCCCTATGGCTTTTTCGTAAGCTGGTGCATCAACATGGGGTTCAACATTGGATGGCTCATTGTTTGGGACCAAGGGTAAAAAACAACATTTTTGTTTTCAACAAAAATATAGATAGATGGAGAGAGAAATATTGAAGAGAGAGAGAGAGCGGAGAGAGAGAGAGAGAGAGAGAGAGAGAGAGAGAGAGAGAGAGAGAGAGAGAGAGAGAGAGAGAGGGCCATTGCTGTCGGTGTTTGATTGCGACAGCGTGGCGGAGCTGACACCGGGGCTCTGTATAAATTTGCAAAGTGTGTTTCCATCAAACATGACCCCTCTGCGTGCCAATTATCCCTGCTGGACTGCATT
>OMKI01024733.1:21460-35552 GCA_900302315.1 Phycis blennoides
CTTCCTCTTTGACGATGATGATGTCCAGGAAGAGCCAAAAACCGCCAGTCCCTCCATTGCGAGGATACAATCCCAAGTCCAGCCATTGTAAGTAGCATCATGTTGTAAGGGCTCTCTTGTGATCGTATTGGTGTTTTCACTGTGGTGTAATTGTACATTGGCTGAGACAAAACAGTTTTTAAAAAAGTATTTACTATTAATATTTTCTATTTAGTCATTTAGCAGATACATTTATCCAGAGAAACTTGGTTATATTACACATTGTTATGGAGATGATATGATTGTTTTATAGAAAGAGGTTTTTTGTTTTCAGTGTGGTGTACACCTAACCCTAACCCTAAGAAGATGATGTTTCATTATAAGTATAATCAATACATCAAATACTTGTAGATTTAACAGCAGATTTTTTTTTTACATTTGTAATTGTTTATTTTTTATGCTTGTTTTCATCTGAAAAGTCTTTGTTATATTAACTATTCAGCAATGTTATGCTGTGAATGTTCTTTGTCTGTTCGTCGAAGGAAAACACTTTCTCTAAACAAGGTGCACGTGTATTTACAAATGTGTCTTCAAGTTTCTCCTTATTTAACCAACGTTGTTCAGTCCTCACTGCTCCCCTTCCTTCCTCTTTCAAACAACCAGACGAGACGGCTCAGAGCAGTCCAGGGTCCCCCCGGAGCCTGCGGTCCGGTCCACAGCGGGACCCCAGCAGCCAGCAGCAGTGCGGACCCCCCGGAAGGAGCACTCCTTCCTGCAGAAGCTGAGGGAGCCCGACCAGTCCAAAGCAACATGGTCGGCTGTTTACTTTGCTCCATTAAAACACATCTGAACTCGAAAGGTTCTCGTGAATACAACACGCCCATCCACATGTCTCTGTACATTGTTTGACTAGACCCCAACTGCTGGAAAGCGGTAAGTCTCATCTGAAAAGGATGTGGCTATAGCTGTAGCTACAACACACGCCAATAGAGGCTGCTCATGAGAAGACTTGCATCGTGCAGGTTTAATATTTGTATTTAATATCGCTGCAGGTGTATTTTATATTTTCTGTTTTTACTTTACTGCAGATCCTTTTACTAACATCCAAAAAATACACTTACGTGGCAATAAAACACATTCTAAATCTGATCATTATTATCATGAAGACCACTTATTTGTTATTATTGTCATTATTACCATGCCACTTAATTATTATCTTCATCCATATTATCAGGAGGTCCTCTTTTCCGTTCAAGGAGCCCTCACTTCCCGAGGAGCCAGCTCAGGAGGCAGAGGAGGACTTTGTGATCCTGGAGGATACCCCCCCCGCCTGGTTCTCCATCCCCAGGAAGAAGGACCCCAGCACCTTCAAACACAAAGGTCCCAAGACTCCCAACACAAACGCCCAACCAACGAGAAAGGACACCGCCGGCCGGCCGTCCTCGCCGGACCGGGGGCTGACGGTGGCAGCAGAGATGTCCGAGCCGGAGCCCTTCCCCTCCGACGGCCCGGTGGACCGCGGTAAGGGCTGCGAGACGCCGAAGAAGCGGGGCAGGAAGCGGTTGAGCAGCGTGCCTTCGCCCCGGCGTGGCACCGGCACCCACCAAGCCATCCGATTGAAAGAGACTCGAACCGCGGCCAACGAGGAGCCAAGTTCTGACTCTGTCCTGAAGAGGTCCAAACCCACCAAGGTTCCCCCAGACGAGGGGGAGGAGAAGACGAGGCAGAAGAAGGCAAGGAAGCCGGTGAAGTGGAGGCAAAGGGAAGAGCCGCTGTGGTCTGAGTCTGAAGAGGAGCCTCCTCCCGGAGACACGTGGGAGGAGGCTCAGCACTCCAACACCGGTAGGACACTTTAGTTTCACCTTCCTGTTTTAGTAGTTTATCCATTTATTTTTCCTAGATCGTAAATGACAAAGTGTTTTTGTTCCTAAATCTTGTTTAAACTTTCATTCATGAACCTAAATTAAATCTATCTACTTATGTTTATTCTCAACAGAGATGATGATGATGATAATATAATGATGATGATGATTGTGATGATGTCATTATTATTGTCATGAATACTAAAAACAGTGTAATGATTTTATCTCGTTCCACTAAAATCCTGGACCACATGGAATGTAGTATCCACTCTAAGTTTTAACTCTTAAGTTTTAACTCTTAAGTTTTAACTCCATCTCCTCCTGGCTTCCGAAGCACCGGCCGTCACTAAGGCGAGGCCCCTGCTGACCAGCAGCTCTGAAGGAGCGGGGCTGTCGGACGCCCGGTGCGGCCCGGGGCAGCGGGGCAGGAAGAGGCCCGGGGAGCGGCGGCCCAGCATCCCCCGCAGCGCCCAGGAGCCCACGCTCAAGGCCCCGAAGCGGGGCCGGGGGAGACCCCGCGCCGCTGCACCCAAACCTCCACCGGCCAGAAGCACACAAGATGGAGGCTCGGGGGAGACGGACAAGGGCACCGCGACCTCCCCCAGACTGACCGCCGGGAGACCAGACAAGAGGAAGGCAAAGAAGACCACAGATAGGAGGGGGGCTACGGGCAAGATGGTCCAGAGAGGCGGGGCGCCTGGAGTGATGGAGGAGAAGGTGCATTTCCCGGAGCAGGTGGTCTCTCCAGGTAATCATTGATTAATCATTAACTGTGTACTCACGATTGCTTACTGTCAATTTGACGAGCTTTTCTGTAAACATTTGAAGAGACCATTTCATTGATGACAATGCAAAGTTGAATTGCACACACTGATTTGCGTGACATTTTTCAGAAGGGAGCCAGAGGAAGACCAGCAGGGTGAGGAAGGCTCCCGTTGAATGGTGGATGCCCTCCAATGTTCATACAGTCATGGACACCCAGCCACCTTCATCACCGGCACCTTCATCACCGGCACCTTCATCACCGCCACCTTCACCACCGCCACCTTCACCAACGCCACCCTCATCACCGCCACCCTCATCACAGCCACCTTCATCACCCCCACCTTCACCACCGTCACCTTCATCACCGTCACCTTCATCACCGCCACCTTCATCACCGCCACCTTCACCTTCACCACCACCACCACCACAGCCTCGGAGCCAGAAAACACGCAAGAGAGGCAAACGGCAGTCCAAGCAGAGGGCGTCCCTCACCCCAGCGGCCCCGAAAGACACTCTGCCGGTGCGACCTCCGCCGACCTCTCCCAGGGTCGCCACCACCAACAACGCGGGGTCCACGCCGTTCAAGCGGGGACGCATGTTTCCGGCCCCCAAGACCATCAAGCGCTCTCTGGCCACGTTCCAGGACATCTTTAACCGGACGGCGGAGGTCTCTCCCCCGAACGCCGGCCAGGCGGAGGCCGAGGGCGACGGGACGCCCTGGGAGCAGAGCCCCGGTGACCCCAGTGTCTGCCACACGTCCCCGGACGTCCCCCTGAGCAGCGGGGCCCCACTGAGCGTAGAGGCCCCTGCAGGCGGCTGCAGCCGGAGGCCCGGCTGGCCCTCCAGCACTGCACACACTCAGCCCCACAAGAGGCTCTCAGGCAGCATGTGAGCAGGGGGTCAGACGGGGGTGGTGGGTAGTGGTGGAGGGTGGTGGGGGGTGGTGGGTGATTAACCTCTCCTAAAGGGTCTGCATATAGGACAATGTCTGCTTCTTTCATAGTGCTTACATTTGTAAGGTATTTATGACTACATGAACATGTAAGATATTTATGACTATAACTAACATTTGTCTGTGGTTGTTATTTTCTCAACCCGTGGAGCTCACGCTGCTGTGCTCAGCAGGGTGCGGCTCACTGACCGTCCAAAGGGGCCGGTGAAGAAGAGTTTCTGATTCTTGCACAGTGCTGTGGGAGAGCGAGTGATTGCTGATTGGTGTGGTCATGTATTTCTTGGACAGGCTGACTGGTTTCCAGAGTGGTCCGTCATCCCAAGTTGACCTTGAACCGAATGAGGAGAATGAAGACATGTGTAGGTTTTGATTTGACATCACATTGATTTGATATACAATCCCTATGGCTCATTAGCGATCACGGGAAGTATGTCCCTACGCTTTTAAAGCATTGTCACTAAGCAAGTGTCACTATTCCACTGTATCCGTTTTGTAGTTGAAACCATGTTTAATCCGCACAGTCCAGTCTCCCTGTAGGCATCCCTGAGCCAGATGCCTAACACCTACCCACCCGTTGATTACCTTTTGCATTGAAATAAATACCTACTCAATACCGTCTACTTATTAACTAATATTTACTTGTATGTCTGTTCGATAACTACATCGTAAACCATCAATTGAACGACACTGATGCAGTGTTGCCTTTCATGGCTCGGTTGAAACTTTGTCTCCTTTCTGTTGCAGCTTTCCCGTTGACCACAACCCAGTGTTCCTATTGGATGTCCCTGGGGCTCCACTCTCCTCCTCTGGTTCCCTTGGTCCTGCAGGATGAAGATGAAGCCAACCTGAAGGAGTGGCTGTCCATGCTGTGGCCCACCCCTGCCCAGGGTGAGGGACCCTAACTATAACATGACAACCTGATGCCGCCAATTATTGTTATTAATACGTGATATGTCCTATATGACATCGTAATCTATGCCATTCTATCATTGCAACTGAAATAAGACATTGAGAGAAAAAATGAGAGTAAAATCTTATGTTTTCTTATTGTTGTCTCCCCAAAACACTGTGAATGTTCCCCTCTGCTCTGAGTGCAGACGATGGTCAGTTTGTGAGGCTGAAGTGCGTGTGTGGACGCGTGGAGCTCCTTCTGGAGAGTTGAGCAGTAGAACACCACAGTGTGTGGACGCGTGGAGCTCCTTCTGGAGAGTTGAGCAGTAGAACACCACGGTGTGTGTGTGGAGCTCCTTCTGGAGAGTTAAGCAGTAGAACACCACGGTGTGTGTGTGGAGCTCCTTCTGGAGAGTTAAGCAGTAGAACACCACGGTGTGTGTGTGGAGCTCCTTCTGGAGAGTTAAGCAGTAGAACACCACGGTGTGTGTGTGGAGCTCCTTCTGGAGAGTTAAGCAGTAGAACACCACAGTGTGTGTGTGGAGCTCCTTCTGGAGAGTTAAGCAGTAGAACACCACAGTGTGTGTGTGGAGCTCCTTCTGGAGAGTTAAGCAGTAGAACACCACAGTGTGTGTGTGGAGCTCCTTCTGGAGAGTTAAGCAGTAGAACACCACAGTGTGTGTGGAGCTCCTTCTGGAGAGTTAAGCAGTAGAACACCACAGTGTGTGTGTGGAGCTCCTTCTGGAGAGTTAAGCAGTAGAACACCACAGTGTGTGTGGAGCTCCTTCTGGAGAGTTAAGCAGTAGAACACCACAGTGTGTGTGCTGTGTTCCCTGTACAGTGACGCTCAGGCCATATTTTAAAATATTTCGGTTTGCCGTAACCCGACAGACCCTATCAATTTAGGACCGATCCAAATATTTCTTTTTTTTCCCCTTTTAGTCCGACCGACTTGCCGGTTTTAAACTTGCGTTAAGACCGACCGTTTTTTTTACTCTTCAAACAACTAATGCAAATACAATAAAACCCTATTAATTATATTTTACTAAGTATCGCAAATATAAATTGCCTACATACACACGTAGGCTACGTTCTTTCTTTTATATTCGCTTCATTTCATCACTGGTGCGCGCTTGTCTGTTATGATGGCTGCAATACAGAAAATGTTCACGGTCACCGTTCAAAGTTATACGGGTTCAGGCACCGCAGCAATACATTTAAAAAATGCATTGAAATATATCGACACCGCTATAACGTGGCATAAGTTCTGGAAGACCTGTGCCCAGATCTTTACCCATCTCTTCTCCCCTCGAATCTTACAGTGTCGACTGATGTCAAGGAGACCGCTAAGCTTTTACGGGTTGGAGACCCAGTCAGTGACGTCACCACATGCAAATTGGTTTAAATTCATACCTACGTAATCTCCATGACCAAAATGTGTTTTTTTACTTTGAATTTTGAAAAAAAAATATAGACCTACATACCGGCCTTTTTTTTTTTTTGGTTGTTACTGCAAACAAATATTTTGAAGGATGGCCTCATCACAGCGCTCACACACAGCGGCGGGGCTAACAAAGTACCACAACACTGTCGTCGGGGGTAACGTGCACCCCTCCTTCCTCGAACCGCCAGCCCAAAACATCTTTTTAAAATCGCAATCTCAGGTTCAGATTCCCAAGCCCTCCTCTGCTTGAACGCAGCCCTTATATTGAGGAGAGGAGGAGTTTGCCGGAGTTTGACGCGGTTCTGACGGGTTCATGTTCATGTCTGTGGTGACCATCAATCACTGCCATCAGATGTTGCAGAATCATGTTGAGGCCTTTAGTGACATTGATCTGGGCCCACTCCAAGGGATTTGTGATAAAAGCATCTGCTGAACGGCTAAATGTACTTTCTTCTTCTCTGCTCTCAGAGAAGGCGAGCCAGATGGGCCCGGGTGGCTTTGAGTGGTTCTGCCACCGAGGCCGGGCCATTGGCCTCCAGATGGACATGTGCTCTGAGTCCCTGTGCAGCGGGAAGCTCATCCTGGGCTCCTACATGAAGAAGCCCCTCTGGGTGGACCACTGTGCCATCACGGTAAGGCGCCTTCTCTCTGCGTCTTAACGGAACGGTCGGTGCAGCCTCACAGTGCACCGGCCGTGCAGGCGGTGCAGCCTCACAGTGCACCGGCCGTGCAGGCGGTGCAGCCTCACAGTGCACCGGCCGTGCAGGCGGTGCAGCCTCACAGTGCACCGGCCGTGCAGGCGGTGCAGCCTCACAGTGCACCGGCCGTGCAGGCGGTGCAGCCCGGTGCAGCCTCACAGTGCACCGGCCGTGCAGGCGGGGAGGGTTCCTCGCCCAGCGCTGACCTGTGGTCTTATGGTACATCTCATTCAACCTGCTTTATTGTCTCCACTACCTTGTCCACAGGAAAAGCCTATAGGAATACGAGTCAAAACTCAAAAATTGCGTAGACGGTGTTCAGCCTGTCTGCAAGCGGTTTGTCAGCGGATGACATTTCTGCAGGCCTCACGTTGTAGTCGGTGATGGTCTGCAGACCGGGCTTCTGTGAGTCTGTGCTGCTGGTCACACCCCGAGCCGTGTTCTGTCTTCTCAATGAAAGGTGTTCTACATGGCGACGAGCTGCGTGGTTCTGACCCTGAACGCCAAGGTCTCCCAGTACAGTGCAGGCCAGTCCTTCGTGGTACCGTGTGGTAAGTGTCCAGAGTTGGTCTACACTACTGCTGGCATAACTCCCCTGGCTGAAGCTCCACCCATCCCTGTTGATGGCCTGGACTTTGGCAGCCCACCACATACACATTGTTCTATCACTGTGGTCCAATGAGACCTTATTCATTTATTTTTATGTATTTATTTATTTATTTACTGTGCACTCACGGTAAAGGAAAATTGTTTTTGGAATGCATCCAGCTTCTCAAATTTGATGTGTTTTTCATGATGAAAAACATCATGAAAACTGTTATTGAAAACTGCACATACTGTACATACATTGGTTCGTCATAGTATGTCTGAGCTAGAGAATACCTCTGGGCCTCTATGTTGATGCATGATGATGAAAGGCTGTTCTTCTTTGATCTTCTTGTGTAAAGGACAAGCCTACAGCATCAGGAACCTGGAGGACCAGCCTGCTGTCATGTTCTTCTCCTGGATCCAGGCAGAAAGCCCCGAGTGACCATTTGGTTCAGGAGACACACGCACACACACTTTTCAACATCTCAGAGTTCATTAACTTTTTTACAAAGCTTTTGTATTATTTATGTTGCCGTGTGGTTTTCTTGGCCCTGGAAGAACACTGTTAACAGATTTCTGCCTTCCCTGTTATTAGCAGTTGCAGTTGAATTTTACCTCTAGGTGGCAGTGTCTACCCCTGTTATAATTAAAATGTTTCATATCAAAAGCCAAATCTCGTGGTTGAGTCATATCTGCAAGATTCTCTGGTTTGCTTACCCAAGTGTATGCTTATGTTAATTGAATCAAACTCTCCTTTAACACGGATTTCAGCTCGCAATGTACAGTGTAATAAGTACTACTACTACTACTACTACTAAAATTTACCAGTACAGTATGTAGCTAAACATATGGAGCAAAAGGTTTCAGGGAAGATGAGTTATGAATATATAACTATATTGTAATTTTGGGGTACATAGAATTGCTACGTGTACCTCTGCATTGAACTTGGGGACAAAGGTCCAGGGGACACTGTATTGCCATGGATACTGTTGGCCTCTTTCACCTCCCCCTTCATCACTGGTGTCTGCTTAGCACTGTGTGGCTCAGGGTGCCACAGGCAGACACATTCACCCCCCGGTTTGTCGCTTGGGTTTCAGTATGAACGCATGTTGACAATTTGGGAGTCGTTGGAAGTGTTCTTGGTGACGCCTGGCGTTGGAGCTGCATTACTGTACTCCTCGAGACCCAAGCTGGCCTGTTTCAGCCCAGGAAATGAATAATGCTAATATAGCAAGATATGTCTCGGAAATCGCAACGGTTGGTGCACGGTTCTGACCGCAAACTGCAGTTCATTTAGTATGTTCTCCCTTGTTTCGAGGGAAGTATGTCGAAACGACAGTTAGTTAGGTGAATGTGCAGTGGTAGTTCACCCCTTTTAGGTACAGGGTATGCAGGCGTTATTCTAAAGCCTTGTGTTCCCCTTGTGACGTGTGGTAAGCACTGGGTATTAGGGTTAACACAACTCTTCAACTGTTAATGTACTGAATGTTCTCTAAGTGGTTTGATGAAGGAACAGGATATGACATTGCATTGTAAATGGGCAGAAGCCTGCGTTTAACTAAAGGATTTGTAATTTGCGATGATGGAAGAATACTGGAAAGAACTGCATGTGCCCATTGGTGGTACAATTATCTGGCTCGTACTAGGAACGGTTAACCATTAACCTAGTTCAAAGGACCTAAATCGCTATACTCCAAGAACATCCCCTTTACATATAAACACATCTGAACATACACGCAACGCTACGAACATTCAACAGGGTAAAGAGAACCATTCACCCTCCAGGCAGAGTTCTGGTCCTTCAAAGATGACCATGTCAACAGATAGTGACCTGGCCTGTGTTGTGTCAGGTGCCAGGAGGAACCTCAAGAGTGACCACAGCATCAAGCAGGGTCAAGGAATCGGGTCCCTTGACAGATTTACAGATTTTATAAATACGTTATGTAGTCTGTATAACTACTATACACATGCGTTACGATTAACGTTTTACGGAAAAGCAAAAAAAATTACAATTTGACTGCTCTGGCCTGCGAATATTACTGTTTAACCAATCATAATCAGGTATCTGTCATGGTCATGGCCACTGTACAGGCTTTAGGACATGCCAGAGGTAACAACCTATTCACACTTCTCAACACAGTTCTCTTATTGCATCCATAGTGGTCAACTGCATATGCAGACTTATAATTATCACTCTGTTGCTATATGTGTTTATCATTCAGATTGATAGCAGTCGCAAGAAGCCAATGTTTTCTAGATCTGCAGTGCATGAATAAAGGTGACGTTCGTGTCCGAGAGAGGGTAATGCTTTTCGGACACAATGTCAGTGTGTGGCGCGAAACCCTCTCTTTAGAGCTGTTTGTCCATTCTGGGCACCTGTAGAATCATGCCATGCAACATTGTGGGTTCTGTGGAAGAGGACCTCATCTGCATATTAAAGGGCTCATTCTAAGGTAATGGAAAAGTGATTCTTATTTTCATGGTTGATTATACACAAAATAAAATATACTAATGAACATTTTTTACATTTACATTTAGGGCATTTAGCAGATGCTTTTATCCAAAGTGACTTACAAAAACTACATTTGTCAGAAGATGGTGAAACATTTAATTGCTGTTAATACAGTAAGAAAGTCACCAGAACATCATATTTAATTTTTGCCAAGTCCAGTCCACTAGATGCCACTAAAATCTACACACTACACTTTTAAATGCACAAAGACCAATGTGGAAATCAACTGGAAAAGATTGCATAATATGACTTGACCCTTTAAAGGGCTTCTCTTTAGGCATATAAGTTTGCTTTCTTTTGGTAGAAAGTTAACACAAAAGCAGGAAAAACATCTGGAACAAAAGGAGGGTCAAGCTGACGGCTGAAAGCGGCTCCGTTCGCAGCAGCCTCATGGTAACCAGGCAACCTGTTGACTCGGCACACGCTGGCCTGTCAGGTGATTTCACACGATCCTCTAACGGACTGCTGGCTCTCTGTCGCACCTTTCCAACACCTTCTGTCACGCAGTCTAAACCCCTGTTCTGCAGACGTGAAGGAAGAAAGTGTACTTCAGCAGTAGTAGTAGTTGGGAACCTCCAACCGAAGTTGTTGTTGTTGAAAGGCAGAAGGACATGGCTACATTATGTTTTAGTGTCTAGAGACCGGGGAGATAGATAGGCTAGAGGACTAGCTGAATAATTTATTTGTAAGTCTTCTACACATTAAGCTTATCTCCGCTTGCGCCATAAAATGCACTTCTCTGCTCGTCGCCTCTTTACACATTGAGCATGACTTTTTTAAAACAGTAATGGCACATTATGTTAACTTATTTAGCTTCCATACACTGTAGCTTTAAGTGATCGAAACCTCTGGTGGATGCCAGTATTTATTCAAGATCAGTTCATGTTTATTCAAGTTCATGAATAAAGAGTTGATTGTTGTAATAGCCTACATAACTATTCACGGACTGAATGTAAAATGACAGAATGAAAAGACAGAAATAACCTATTTTGGGTCAAATCTGTATACAAACGCAATCAAGTATTGAAGACCTCCTTTAATTGTATATTGCAACACTTTTCGTTGCATGTCATGTGTCCTATATAGACTTAATATACATTTGTGATATAATATAATATATTACGGTAATAATACGGTAATACGGTACTCTGTTCTATGATATACAGGTACGTTAGATGTTCTGTGGTATATTATCCTATGTAAAACAGCGACAAACTAAAACAACAATGTCTTTATAATGGAGGAAGGGCTTAGCCAGCATCATTTATAAATTGAGGACAGAAAAACAACAGGATTACTTGATGAAAAGCAGCTTCTGTTCATATATTGTACATGATGACGACAGGTAGATCACTACGAGCATCTAAAGGGACGCACAGTGAATTTAGATGGGCCTGCATGACATTTAGGAACAGGGGAAGGTCAGCATCTTCTAACAATAGCCAGATACCTGCTCGCCTCGGGAAGTGAATATCTGTGGTCCTGGTGAAGTTCCATTATACCATAAATATGTATACAATAATAATACCTATTATTATTGTTGTTGTTGTTGTTGTTATTATTATTACACACCCCAAAGACTCCCTAATTCCTTGCTGGCTGCCTTGGTTTTGATCTCATTGCACGTTTCTTTTGCAGTTTCTGTTTGCTATCAATCTGAGGGAAAAGGAAACACACTCTAGCATACCACTTGGAATGTGTGCAGCGGTCTGTTCTACTTGAAAGAGCTATGAAATAGGACACTTCTTATTTATATACCGTGTAACATGATCACGGGGCATATGACAATGCACAACATTGCATCCCCTTTAATGGAATGAGAAAGACAACTTAACATGCAAACCAAAAGGATTCCTTCTGCTGTGTTTGGGTTGACATGTTGCTGCAGGACGTTCCTCATTCCTCACGTCATCATCTACACATTAGGTGTGTAGACTATACGTAAAGTACGAAAGTTACCAAAGACGATTACCAATGTATGAAATACAACTTTCATATACAGTTGATCTTAGACTCGACTATAGACTATTTCCTCCTTTTAATCGCCTCCCCTAACGATTTAATTTAATTTCCTTAAATTTCAATTTGCCAAATCTTTATTTTTTCTTCAATAAGGCAATTCAGATGTTGTTTCCATTCCCTTGAGATCCACTGGTTTAGTGATAGAACAGAACATAATGCTTACAGTGTGAAACAGGCCATTAGCCCGTCCCTCGCTAACGATTGTATTGTAGCTGAGGTTGATTTCTGATTCATTTCCAGGTGCAACAGCAGTGTTACTGGATTTTCTTTCCTCTGTTCATGTTGTTGCTGTTGTTGTTGACATCAAGGTGCCTTCAAGTAAAAAAAACTCACAGGCAATTAGTGTAAGCTGTTACCTCCTGTCAAAGTTTGTATTTATTGTGCACAAATTTCAACCAATAAGAAAGAACAATTGCAATTGTTTGCCCAGAGATGCCCCTATCTCTAAGATGACATTGTTAGATAGTTGGTAACTCTATAACATGTTATGTAGGCAATTTGTCACAACATACATCCCAGGATACCTGTACCTAACAGTTTACAGTCTCCATGGTTAGACTTAACAAGAGCATGGCCTTTGTCGGTGGGCCGATGGCTGCATGTGTTGAGTGGAGGGGGGTGGGGGGGGGGGGTCATACGTGGGCCAGGTTCCCTTTGGTCAGTACTGCTACAACAAAGGGCTTGGCCTCTGCTCAAGTTGATTCACGGTGCAGCCTGTGGTGGGTTTTCCCATCACCTCACAGGATAGTCCTGCACTATGTACAGTTAGGAGGCAGTCAGTTTAAAACCCTTTTCTAAACCATTGGGATTTCTCTTGATGATTCCATTAAACAATTTATCAACTCTTTGGACCTGAAAAACAGTCTGTCCCCCCGATTCACGTCAATATATTGAACTCCTCCAAGAGGTTTGACTCTTTCAGGTCCAGGTCAACACAGTGTGGGGTCTTATTCTAGTCCCCAGTCAAAGTCAGCCCGCTGGCACCCTGGGGGGAAATGTTCCGCTGGAGAAAACAGATCTCAGCGTCAGAGAGAACATGCGTTACTTCATGATCATAACACCAACTGATTAGAGGTAGTTGTTCCCCTCAGCCCCCTGGCCTATCCATCACGGGCAGCCTTGGCGGCAGTCGAGGGAATGACAATGACTTGGTGTTGAACACTCGCCAGAATGACGTCCAGTTTTAGAGGTCGGAGATGTTGCTGCGGCGTGGAGGCTGCTGAAGGAGGCGTGTGTACCTACGGTAGGTGTGTACCTACGGTAGGTGATGGTAGGTGTGTACCTATGGTAGGTGTGTACCTACGGTAGGTGATGGTAGGTGTGTACCTATGGTAGGTGATGGTAGGTGTGTACCTACGGTAGGTGTGTACCTACGGTAGGTGATGGTAGGTGTGTACCTATGGTAGGTGATGGTAGGTGTGTACCTACGGTAGGTGTGTACCTATGGTAGGTGATGGTAGGTATGTACCTATGGTAGGTGTGTACCTATGGTAGGTGATGGTAGGTGTGTACCTACGGTAGGTGATGGTAGGTGTGTACCTACGGTAGGTGTGTACCTATGGTAGGTGATGGTAGGTATGTACCTATGGTAGGTGTGTACCTACGGTAGGTGATGGTAGGTATGTACCTATGGTAGGTGTGTACCTACGGTAGGTGATGGTAGGAGGAAATGGTAGGAGGAAATGTGGTGTTTGAAGGCTTCGGCGTGGACGGTGAGGCGGGTTCTTTTGAAGAGGCGTTCAAGTTGACGGCCAGTTTGCTTCATGGTGCGGAGTTCAGGGGTGTACCAGGGGGCAGAGTTGGTGAATGAGACAGAGGAAGTTTTCCAGGGGGCAAGGGAGTCCAGGGCGTCAGAGAGGATGGTGTTGAGCGTGGTGGCATAGTCGTCAGGAGAAGAGGGGGTGGAGTCAGGGGGAAAGTAGCTCAGTGGGTAGAGCTGGTGGACAGAGCGGGTCGTCCACTAACCGTAGGGTCGGCGGTTCCATCCCCGCGCTCCTCACTTCCAAACTGTCTGCATGTCGAAGTGTCCTTGAGCAAGACACTGAACCCCTACTTGCTCCCCGGGCGCTGAACATAGCAGCCCACTGCTCCTATGTACCATAGGATGGGTCAAATGCAGAGAACACATTTTGTTCCCATACCTGAGAATGACAAATAAAGACCGAAAGGTCCTCTTAAAAGGCAGAGGATATGAGCTGGGAGAGCGTGAGTGGGTTGACTGCCTTGATATTGCGATAGGAGATGGTGTGTTTTTTGGGATTATGAGGTGAGGGTAGAGGGGCGGAGAAGAGGATGCAGAGATGATCAGATAGTGGGAAGGGGAGAGGATGGGGGTTGGATATGGGAAGGAGGGAGGAGCAGACTATGTCCAGGATGTGG
>OMKI01024735.1:0-26399 GCA_900302315.1 Phycis blennoides
CCCAGCGTTCAGCCCTCGAGGCCCTCGGTAACCTAAATAAGACAGCGTGGCGTTTGTCAAAAGTCACCCGCGTCACATTTCCCTGTTAATCGGTCGATGGAGACGATCCTCCTGACACCGATAGCCGTGCAGCAGAGCGGTCCGACCGCAGAGCGCTGTGGGCTGTACTGAGGGGGGCCTCCGTGGCCCAGAGTCCTGGCCCAGCTCATGGCCCTCATGTGACGGCCCCGCGTGCAGCGGAGATCCCCCCGAGGAGGACAAAGACGTAGTTCTTGTAGGCCCCGGGAGGACCCTCACCCTGCATCATTTTTATCATTCGATGTAAACGTCGCTCGTTCTCATGCTGCCGAGGCAGAGCTCGGTTTGTACGTTCTGACACCACGGCGTTGACCTCGCGCTGAAAGGCAATCGGGCTGTTTCATGTTGAATAACCCGCACTGCAGCGAAGGAGCGAAGGAGCGAGTTATCATTCATAGTCCGGAATGGATTCAGCCCGAATTCGTTGGTCAAAGTTAGAATAGACGGTTGAATAGAAATATGGTTTGTGTGCTTTCGATCATTTGTGAAATGCAAAAATCTGTGCTTTTTCCAAAACGGTGTGTCATGCAATGCCACACAAATCATCATTCAAAATCCTGAATTTCCCTTTTGGGGACAAATAAAGTGTGATCTTATGACTGACATAGATAAACGCAGGATGTTTAACGTGCACAGTGGACCCTTAAAGAAAACAAGTAAAGAGACATACAACCAGTGCAGTAAGTTTAAAACTCCCCACAGATGAAAGGCACATTCCTACCCTGCATGTCGCTGTGTTGCACAGACAGATCCCCCGCTGGGACCTGCTCTAATCTCCTGGCAACAATATTGACATAGAAACTTTGGAAAGGACAAGACTCTAGCTAGCTGTCAGGAGTACCCTCGAGGCTACATCTGGATGCTAGTGTGTCTCTACAATGCGCGCACACGCACACTCACACACACACACACACACGCACAGCCATACAGTACATAGAAATGGGTGCTTATATCTGTAACTTGAATGAGTAACGTTTGTCGTCAATCGCATCCTAAACATCAGCGCCCGAAATCAGGCTGGCATTCAAAAAAAAGCTCCCGTGTTGTAATGTTCTTTGCGTTTATTCCCAGAGGACTCACAGCCGTCGACCGTTGACTTGCCTTCCCTGAAGAACCAAATCACCATGACAACCAAATCCCACAACAACGACCTAGGCGGCAAGGCCTCCTCCTCCCCCCTCCTCTCCACGCCCACCCGCCAGCGGCTGGTGACCAAGGACGGGCACTGCACCCTGCGCCCGCCGCCGCCGCCCCCGGGCCTGTGGCCCTGGGCCTCGGGCCGCGCCTGGCTGCTCACCTTCCAGGACCTGTGGGGGGCGGTGGTGGGGCTGCGCTGGCGCTGGGTGCTGCTGGCCTTCTGCGCCTCCTTCCTGGCCCACTGGCTGCTGTTCGCCTGCCTGTGGTACCTGCTGGCGCACGTCAACGGGGACCTGGCCGTGCAGGACCACGACGCGCCGCCGCTGGGCCACGTGGTCTGCGTCAAGCACATCACCAGCTTCACCGCCGCCTTCTCCTTCTCCCTGGAGACCCAGCTGACCATCGGCTACGGCACCATGTTCCCCAGCGGCGACTGCCCCAGCGCCATCGCGCTGCTGGCCGTGCAGATGCTGCTGGGGCTCATGCTGGAGGCCTTCATCACAGGTAACCCCCCTCCCCCCCCTGTTGGGGTGTCGACGCGTACCGCGTTGAGAGCGTCGCGGCCCCTGCAAACAAAGGGTAAAGGGGCATTTAGCAGACGCTTTTGTCCAAAGCGACTTACAATCAGTACATTTGTGGGGTTCGACATGTGGACAGTTGGAGGAGGTGGGGGATCAAGGGGATCGAACCGCCGACCCTACGGTTAGTGGACGACCCGCTCTGTCCACCCGCTCTACCCAACTGAGCTACTGCCGCCCCGAACACATGTGGAAAGGCCTTCTGATCGGTCATTCAAATGGACACGGCCGCTGACCGACATGAATCTGACAGACAGACAGACAGACAGAAATACTTTATACTGTGCACCGATCTCTCACGGATCTCCCTGAGGGATCTCACCTATCTCTGCACCGATCTCTCACGGATCTCCCTGAGGGATCTCACCTATCTCTGCACCGATCTCTCACGGATCTCCCTGAGGGATCTCACCTATCTCTGCACCGATCTCTCACGGATCTCCCTGAGGGATCTCACCTATCTCTGCACCGATCTCTCACGGATCTCCCTGAGGGATCTCACCTATCTCTGCACCGATCTCTCACGGGTCTCCCCGAGGGATCTCATGCTCACCGATGCGCCGCGTGCGTTGCCCACTCGTGGCCCTCGGTGTGCTGCTGTTTCCAGAAGCACACGTGTAGCTAAACAAAAGGACGGTGAATGGGTAACTGCTCAGGGCAGCCTTTTCAACAAATCAACGGCCATGTTAAAGAATAACGACACACTCGATTTGTGAGTTAGCATGGTTATTGCTAACCTATTTTTGGGCCCCCCCCAGTTTAAAACACATCATTTGAGCAAACTGATCAAGTCGTTTATTCAATCACTTTGTCTTTGTATGTGTTTAAAAGGGTTGCACATTTGAGGACTAAACTAAGAACATGGTTTTCTTTTACCATGTCATAATAACAAACACTGAGACAGAAACAGTGCGGATCAAGTCGCACATATCTAATGAATTAAAAAAGGGCAAGGGGATGTGCACTTTGTGTGTGGTTTGGCACACTCTGGGGCAGATGTTCAAATCACATCAGCTTCATTGGCCATGTACTGAGGGAGATGCAGCAAGCTCTTCCAGGGAACAGCTGTCATCTGTTGTTTCCCTGATGTAAGAAGTGTAGTTCTTTACAAAAGGTCTGAAATCAACACAAACAGGGATGGGCCCCCATTTCCTGGCCAATAGTGTGGTGATGGTGATAGTGTGGTGAAAAAACAAACAATAATAATTAGCCGCCATGCTCTGCACCGCTTCTCGCTCCGCATTGTCCTCCATCTGGCCGTGGAAAAGTGAAAGTCAGAAACGTTTGGTCATGCTAGGTTGAGCTTGATGTAAGCATGTATGGAAAAACACAGCTGTGCTTACATCAGAGGAACAGTACCACTCACACCACAAAAAAACAGAAGATATAGTCAGGATAGAACACAATAAGGCTTGAGGCAAGGTATACACATATTATATTACTATATATTACTATTTATTTTTCATAAAATATGAACCACACTTATTGGATCCGATCCGATTGATTAAACAAATCCTCAATTCTTTCATTCTTAGATATGTTTTAAAATCCTGGTTGTATCAAGGTGTGGTAGTAGTACATTTCAACCTTTAGGTGGCAGCACACTCACAAATGTTGTCTCTTATGTACTCTTTAAATTAAATGAGACTGAAGTTGCAATTACACTGCTAAGGTTATATTCAATGACTGTTAAATGTGTTCCATCTCAGCTTAAATCCAGACTGTAAGAACATTATTCTTTCTCTCATTTGTTCGAAAGATCCAGTTAAACTAAATCCAGAAGAAAATGACAACACGCTAACAAGAAGCACACAACAGAATAACAACATCCTTTCATCACCTCCGTTGTGTCCAACATCCAGGGGCGTTCGTGGCCAAGATCGCCCGTCCCCAGAAGCGAGCCGGAGCCATCCGGTTCAGCCCCAAGGCGGTGGTGGGCCAGCACCAGGGCCAAACATGCCTCATGCTGCGCGCCACCAACGTGCTGCAGCGGCCCCTGGTGGACGTGAAGGTCAGCGCCGTGCTCTACGAGGAGTGCGAGGGCCAGACGCTGCACCAGACCTCGCTGGACTTCCAGCTGGACCACCTGGGCACGAGGCCCTGCCCCTTCTTCATCTTCCCCCTCACCTTCTACCACCTGCTGGACCGCCGCAGCCCCTTGCACCCGGCGCTCTGCGAGGGCAGCTCCTCCCACTTTGAGCTGGTGGTCTTCCTCTCCGCGTCCCAGGAGGGCACGGGGGACACCTGCCAGAAGAGGACCTCCTACCTCCGCCAAGAGATCCAGTTTGAGCGGCGCTTTCTCCCGGCCATGGGCCTGGACGCCCTGGGCCGGTACACGGTGAACGCCCAGCAGTTTGACACCACCCACTCCAGGGAACCTTTGGCCAAGGACTGTGTGGTGCAGATCAACGGGGACGGGAGTGACCGGATGGAGTGAAGGCGAAGAGGAGGAGGAAGAGGAAGGAGGCCGGTCGTTAGGTGAGGCGATCTCCGAGGAATAACCGCTTCTCTCCAGAGCAGCGGCTCACACACACACTTTTTATGTCCCAAAGGCCAACCAGATGGTGGATGAAGAATGGAGCGCCTAACCCTCTAGCTAAAGAAACCGCTGAAGATGGTGTGTACTCATTATTTGCAAATATATGATAAACGTCTTGAAATATATACACCGACAGTTTCGCAAAAAGAAAACCACACATTTCATGATTTATTTTCTATCGTTGGATCATTTTAATTTGTTAAAGGGTAATTTGAAGGTTGAATCGTCATCGTGGTATTCAATGCTCATTTTTATCGTTCATCCATCATTCATCAGCAGGAGTATTTGAATTATACCTATTTGGTGGTCAGGGCCCAATTCTATGGCTCATCTGGCCAATGTCCATCATATAACAGTGGAAACGTCTGGCCTAGAGGAATACAGGGCTGTTAGCGGGGAGAGACTGTTAGTGAGCAGCCATGACAAGGAACAGTAGCATGTGAAGGAAGATGAACTTTCATTGTTAGGCGCAAGAATTTGGCAGATCTTAAAAACTGAAAAGAGCATTTATTAGAAGGGACAGCATGTGATGAGGCTTTCACTATTCCTATCAACGGGCATTCACCACTACATAAAGACAACGTCCACCAATGACATTCATAGGCTAGTGTTAGAGGAGGGCTGGGTTAGACGGTGGGGCCACGGGGCCCAGGTGCCATCCAACAGGATTACACAGTATGAAGTTCCACTGTCAATATGATCAATATGAAGCTGCGGGGGTTATGCAATGGGAGCGTGTGGGACACAGATATCCATGTATAAATTTCCCTGAAATTGGGGATATTTAACTTTAGACTGACAGAAAGCACATAAGCGAAACAAATCACATTATGCCTGATATAAATTAGAATAAGATATATTCATTAATTTAATAGATTTGTATTGATTTGTAGATTATGCTTTAATAAAAAAAAAAACACAAACACAAAAAAAATTATTCACTTCTGAAGATCAGTAAATTATGATAAATTAAAAAAATTATGTACACCAAAAATTAAATATACGTTTTCAGCTTGTATTTCGAGAAATGTCTAGACTAGACTAGCACTTTGGGACCTAGTAACCTAGTTGAAACTTATGTGTTTGTTTGGCGTACATGAGTTGGAGTTTCCATTTGGACTTAATTGACATGAAGAGTGAAATCACTGTGTTATCTACAGTATATGGCTTTAAAAATCATGTAAAGTAACGTAAGAGACACAAGAGAATTGTACCATAAAAGCTTGATTGTGAGGGATGAGATCTAAATGTATCACACATACTTCAGTGCCTTGTACAGTGTACATTACATTAAAATAAATATTTTCTAAACAAACCTACAAGCGACTCCTGTTATGTTCTCATAGACGTGTTTTTTTACAAATACATTAAAAGTCAACTACAATAAAGTGCAACATTTGTAATCAGTAAGAACATCCACTTTGTTGCTAAACTGGTGTAACCCAATTTAGATGGAAACACAGACTTGTCACGAGACTCATTTAAATGGATGGTGACGCTTTTCCATACATTCTCATTCATTGGTCAAGCAAGCTGCTGTAGGAGTCCTCTAGCTCCCTCTAGTGTACTCCCTACTGAAGGTGAACTCGGGTTGGCCAACTCATTCATTTGAATGCGTTTTTTTTCTGTGAAAGGTATCTTCATTTAGTTAGGAGTTGTTACCGATTTGTCATTAATCATATTTTCTAAAAGGTCATGCCAACATGGAAATCTGCAAGAATCTTGATTGTAGGATAATATTAACACCTTTAATAAACCAGCTTCAATGTAAAACTAAAAAGTCTCCATCACACACAATGCAACTCAATTCTTTATTTGATCATTTCTATTTTTACTATATCAAATATATCATAGCAGTTCATATTAGCCACCCCTTCATTTTGGTAGGTACATCAAAATATATGCATGTGCATTACAACAGATTAAATGTAATACCTATTTTATATATGAAAAAATACATCATTTTAATCTCAGCAACATATACATTACATAAAAATGGTACTTTTACAAACAGTAATTTTGTGACATAACATACATGAAATCAAAGAAAAACATGGTGACCAAAGGGACCAGTCCATGCCCTCACATTTTTCAGTTAGTCTTACGAGTTTGAATGGTTTTCCTAAAAACATGGGCGCGGTGTGTTGACATATTAAAGTAGTAGTCAATCATTAATAATGAAGACAAAAAGCCCTGGTCTGTAAAAGCAGCTGAATTTTACAGACAATTTGGCCTACAGCAAGACACTAATGCCTGTGCTTCCAAAAGTCAATGCAAACGATCTAAGATTGCATAAGGCTTAAATGCCACCATGCCCTTTTTCACAACAATAATTTTATGTCACAATAAAGTTGGCAAAAAAACCTAATTTTAGTTATAGTGTACATACACATACAATTTCAACAAGTGAGACAATTATTTGACACACTTCACACATTAAAGTTTTGATCCAAAATACTAATTAAAAATGACTCCACGAAACATGACAGTTACATCAGCCACTCTGAAACATGAAGAATGTAAATGTTGTCAGTAACATAAAAGGACAATGCTCAATAAGTAACCAGTCCAACAGCCCTAGACTAGAGTCCACACAGATGGGATCGACTTTTCTCCTCCATTCACTAATGTTCTCAGGAACACAGAACCACAGTTGCCACCAGTAGCAAATGATATGTTTGTGTGTGTGTGTGTGTGTGTGTGTGTGTGTGTGTGTGTGTGTGTGTGTGTGTGTGTGTGTGTGTGTGTGTGTGTGTGTGTGTGTGTGTGTGTGTGTGTGTGTGTGTGTGTGCCAACAGTTGTTGAATGATAAAGAAGATAGGAATCATCAGAAATAAACACAAATCAAAACATTGGAGACAGCACCCTCTGTCTCATGAAAGACAGACTTTAACCGTTTCTGATTTGCTAATGTTCATTGGCCCGTGATGTCATTTGCCGTAGAAACTATTGCTCGCAAGTGACCCCACTTGATCCCCAATTCAAACCAAACAGATGTAGCAATGGCACAAATCGTGTTTGGGGTCATCCCTACTGTACGATTCGACCACACATTTTAAAAAGGTAACTAAAACGCTATACTAAATGGACCCTCATGTTTCACCCTGGATAGGTCTATGTCCTCTTTAAGATCGCTGGAGCAGCCATTGACAAGAAGTAGGAAGGTCAACTTGTAGTTTCACAGAATGTTGTAACTCATCTCATTGTTTGAACTAAATGTTTTAACTCATATCAAAATCATATTTTAATAAATAGCACACTCCCACGTCAGAACATGTTACGTCATAAAACAGCTAGGGAAAAGGCTTTGTGTGACGAACATTACAAAATATTAGATCATTTTAAGCCCGAACACATCAAAGTTACATTAAGAGCTAACCTCATGGTTGGGCTAGCTAGGCTAAATTATTGTGCATTGCAAAACTACTGTTAGGATCTCCGTGTGAGATGATTGTGCATGCAGAGATGACCTGTGCCTGCGCGTGGCTGGGGGCTGCTCCCGGAGGTCAGGAGCAGAAGGTGGACTGTAGCTCCTTGAAGGCGGCCCGTCGCTCCTTCTTGTCCTGCTCCTGCTTCTTGCGCTCCTCCTTCTCCTCCCGGATCTCCGCCTCAAACTTACTGCCCACGGAGAGCGCTTGCATCTGTTAGGGCCGCAGAAACACATTGCATTGGTTGGTCCGAATCAGCGTAGGCCATCACTAAGCCCCAGGCCAAGGATGGGTGATGGTTCATAGGGTACTTCGGGTAGACCCTGTGCCTTATGGCAGGTCAGAAATTGTCGAAGCGTACTAATGTTTCATATCATGAAATATCGTGCATTCATATCACAACATAACATACAAACTTAAAAATCGGGTGTATCCAACCACAGCGGACTATCATCAGACTTTGATTTCCAGACCTAATGAGGGACTGTGTCTGGCTGTGCCAGGCTAGCGAAATGCCCACATTGAAATCAAATAGAGGTTCTGTTTGTCCACCAGAGGGCATACTTTAGTAAAGCAAGCATCTGAGAGTAGGAGGGGACAAGGAGGAGGACATTGGCTCAGTGACAGGATTCCCAGCATACCCCATTTCACAACAACAAGTGCTTTCTGTTCCCAGGAATCCCACTGCTTCTCCCAGCCAATCCACATCCCGTGTTGTCCATGACAATCAGGACATAAGAATGCAGGTCACAGCATAACTGATGGAAAACTACACCACTGTGACACAGGTCCCAAGAGGTGCGACCTCATAGCAGCACGAGTGAATCGTGATAAAAATAAACAATATACAAGGCCGTTAGTATTAATTAATTGCGTTTAAATCCCATCATATCTGTCAAAACTTGATACGGTTATCACTTTGAGGACACACTTTGAAGCCAACAGAAAGTGTTGACGTGCTAGACCTTTTCTCGTTTAACTGCACCCACACCCACACACACACACACACACACACACACACACACACACGCACACAGACACCCACACACACACAGACACACACACACCCACATAGACACCCACACACACACACACACACACACACACACACACACACAATCACACACCCACCTTTGCCTCGAAGAAGTCTTTGGCTCCCATCACGCCCTCGGTGGAGACGTCTATTTCGGACAGCCGAGCCAGGGCCATCAGGCCACTCTCCTCCTCCAGCTCGCCGGCTGCTGCCTTGTGGAAGATGAGCAAGAACTAGAAGAGGAGGAAAAGGGTTAAGGGCATGGATGAGTCACCAGGCACCACGACTCAGAAACCAAGCAAACCACATTAGGGGGCATCTGTATTGTTACACAAAAGGACTATATCAAATAAAATAATGCATTTCATGAAAACGGTATCCTTGTATGCATTATGAATAGGGCCCACACTACATACAGTACACAAACAATCAATCATGATGTTGTTTCATTGGGCAGACACAAACAAAGCTTATTCATTACCAATAATTTATATTTTATAGTTTGTTTTTCCCAGGCCACCAATCTCAAGTCTCTTGAAACCAAATGAAAATTTGAATTGACACATTGACACATTATCTTCAGAGGCCATAAAGTAGCCAATGGACACATTTCAATGGCCTACTTAAAACGCCTTTAAGATCCACAATCACAATTGCACGGCAAGCTTTTCTGACCACAATTTTAATCAACTGAGGTCACAAAAGGGAGGGGTGCTGCAATAACATCAGTGCATTTTTTTGAGCTGACGCAAGGAACCTTCTCTGCTCTGGAGCCTCCGTCGTACTAGGTCAGCCCAAGCAGCACTAAGCAGTCATCACGATGCGAGTCCTGCGTCTGAAGAGAGGGGCTCTAAACGGCCATTTGTTGACAGTGTTCCATGTTTTGCCAAAGCTTGCTACCTTCTCGGCCACCTTCTTCGCCCCGCCGGTGAATAATATAATACGCCGTATGGCTGCAGCATCAAAAGAGGATTTACCAGGCTCTGGGCCCAGTTCAAAGCCCACGTTATAGTGGACGACTTCTTCTCTGCTGGTGGATGCCATTATGCAGCCCATCCCTTTGTTGTCATCCCTCCTCAACTCGCTCACATCTACGTGCCAATTATGACAGCAAGTCAAGCCAGAGCTACCACCTGCCCAGCGCACCATGGGGCTGAGCTCAGAGGGTATCGAGTCATGCCATGTCTCAGCAATACCCTCCTGGCTGCCCTCCAGAAGGCCCACCAGGGAAAGACGTGGATTAGAGAGGATTGGCCAACGCTTGACTGCCTCCTAAAGACACCGATGACCTGACTGATCCCCTAGGGAGTCATGTTACCGTCGCTCAGCCCAGGCAAGTAGAAAGAGCACACGGAGCAAACACAACTAGCAATAGAAACACAAAATACAGCATGAATAGACAAATTCATTACAGATAAAATAATGCATCTAACCAACGACAGAATGTTGTTGTTTAAAGAATGCTGTTCACCACTTCACAAAGTGGTAAGAATCCCTCAAATTGCACAGTCACCATCACTGCAATGCTGATGACATCCAATTCTACTACCCCTCAGAGGACACTGCAATCACTGCACATTTTCCAACACGCTTTACAGACATGTCTGGCCTCAGTTGCGACCACGTTCTGATCTGGGACAGTACACAATCCAAACAGCTGATACTGGGACCCCGCGGGATAAGATGACCAAAGTCGCATTGAATTTACTAGTGCAACCAAGATCTGGGTGTAGAAATGTCCTCTCTGACTCAACCCAAATAGCTCAACCCAAAAAGCTCATTTGGTCTTGCTAATCAGAAGATATTCTTGTCTTGGTAATTGCCATCATATGACAACAATTGCAACGCCACACTAGCTGGCCTACCAATGTGGGCCAACTAATCAGCTCTTCTGCTGGACATCCGATTTTCCCTCACTAGATCAATGCAACAACCTGCATCAATTCCCAACTGCAGATAATGGCCGTGACTCAATTGATCAGCACCTACCTGTATCCTGTCACAAGGCAGGTCCTATATTCACTATGGTCTACTTTGCATGCTGGGTTTTCAGTACTGGCACCAGTACTGAGGACTCCTCAAGCCAGGCACTTCTTGTGCAAGGCTCAAGGCTGGTAGTGAAAAAGCTACCCAGGTCCATTAAATTTACAGGGTCCCGCACAGTTTCAGAAGCATATATCATGTTTTTCTTCACTCGATACCTACACATCTTGTTTGAAAGCAGCTGATCCATTCCAAGTCTGATGCCATACATCCTTTTGGTAAAGTCATTTTACCATATTATTTGGCATGCCATTTTTGTCATGTGTATGATTGCAAATGCCAGGGGTGTATTATCAGGTGATTTAAGATATGTCACCATCTCTTAGTGTAAGTGGAAAGCATGTAGAACTACCATCCGTTATGCTTGATTGAAAAGCAAGTGTTACTTGCTACTTTTATATGGAACTACTAAATGAATACATACTTCTCTGTAGCTCAGCTTGCCGTCAAAGTCTTCGTCGACTTCCTTGATCATGTTCTTGAGGCCCAGGTGGGTCTGAGGGGCTCCCAGTTTCTCCATCATCAGCTTCAGCTCCATCAGGTCAATGAAGCCATCCTTACCGGAGTCGAACCTGCCACCACACAAAAATGAGATGCTTGTCAGCCAGTTGTGTTTTGTCGGGAGAGGGGAAGAGCAGAACAGATGATCATCAATGCTGTTTAAATGACAATGGAATGAGTGCAGGATTCGCAGAATTAAAGTCATTGTCGATGAACTGATGAAGAATTACAGACTTACTTTAATTCAATATATTATGACCATTAGCCTATAAATGTATTGTCATATTGTTAGCAATTAATGTTTGTAAAAGGGTTTGTTAAAGGGGAACTCCCACGCTCAGCTATTTTCCAACATAAGAAGGTACTGCTTCATACACAGTAGAACCATGTTGTGATTAGAAATTGTAGGACCAATGGAGAATGCAAATGCCAGTCCAATGAATCAATGGTTGATTTAATCAGTTGATATTGCAGACCACAATGTTTTCACAACATGCATATGAGTAAGTACGCATACAAGTACTTTCTTATATAGGAAAATATCCACAAGTGACGGTTCCACTTTAAACAGAACTCCCCGACATGCATAAGAGCTCAACCAAACTGGCTTCATTGTTGGCCAATGGTCCCACACAGTCCTGAACAACTGGTCAGATTGGGTGGTGACTGCTGGTGACACCTGGTTGGGCTGTGGCTTCAAGGGATCAAGGCAGCTTGTAGGTATGTCAATACTAAACGTATTGACCATTAGTGTAGTGGTAACCAATATAGACTAGAAAGACAGTCCACTAAATTGCTTTATAAAGCCATCAACATTTATATTGCTCTATGCAAATGATCCAAATTAGAAATACACTGAAGTAAAATTTGTACATGTTATTTTGGGACACTGTCACAAAATACAACCAGAAGGCAGCTAGAGCCCATAGCTTAGACATGTTGGAAAGTCCCACTATAGCGTTCCCCCTCAGGGATTAAGTCATATTGTATCACATGACGATATGGTGTGACATATGTTGTCAGAATTTAAAAAAATAATATAAATACCTTTTCATAGTTTAAAAGGTTATCACTTCACACAACTGTCCATGTCATTGTTTCAATTGCATCCTGCCCATCACTCAATTCTTATCACCTGCCCCCCAATAGGAGAAGCACAAAGAGGCTTATGTCTGATAGGAAGACTATTTATAGAGGCATTCACCAGCTGATGGCAGGCCAGCAAATCTGGTTCCCCCACACACATAGGGAGCGCAATCTCTTCCACACCAGAAAGGAAGCCATTGTTTCATTTGACGACTTCAAAAAAGGCCAATAGGACTGCCCCAGTCCTCAAAGGTCTCCATTTCAAAAAGAGCCTTCAGTAGCGCTATTAAGTATTTAACAATTGGGTTAAGATAACATCTAATTTGAGCAGCAGTACAAAAGAATGCCAAAACGTGATAGTGAAACTCTAGGTCACCCCCCTCAGGACCGGATACAGGCTCAGTGACACCACTGAAACTAATCTTCAAAGAACTCCCATATAAAGCCACCATTATTTGCGGACCAAACACCTAATCTCAACTACTTGCTCTTCAATGATAACTATCCAATTTGATAGGAATGTGAATAGGATTTATCTTTCATTTAGTGTTTTTCATAATCTGAATTTACAAAACACACAAACAATAACACATTGGGAGATAAAATGTTGCTTGTACGTGTAACAACTGCTACTGATGTTAGCAGTGAGACAACTGTTCCAACAGCTGAGCGTGGTGGCGTCTGTGATTGTCAAATAGACTGATCACATGTGGACCAAGCAGCAGTCATCACAGCTGAAAGTTTCCGCCCATGCAGCAGATGTCCTTCAACTAATCGGCCACTTGATGTATTTGCAGATTGCCTGGAAGTCATTTACCATTTTTTCCTTCATACTCGTTATACTCCTTTTAAAAAATTATACAGTGTATTTATAATATTATTGCAAAGTGTAAAACTGATGCATGCTGCCAATAAGGGTTTTGGTTGGACTTGAACACCATGAAGGGTTTTGGTTGGACTTGAACACCATGGAGGGTTTTGGTTGGAGTTGAACACCATGGAGGGTTTTGGTTGGAGTTGAACACTAGTCTTAAAGTGGTCAAATGGCAGAGCTTTTCTTTTTCAGCGGGAGCCAAGCCTCACTCTCCCAAAATTCCTTTTGTTAATTGTAGACGCGGAAGTAACCGGTGCCAAGGCCACTTCTTTTTTTAAATTCAAGACCAGGCTTTCCCTTCTTTCCCTCTCCTGACCTCGTCTTTTGTATGTACACATTTAGTGTTCTCTTTGGAAACTGTTGGGTGGGTGTTGGTTCTAAAGCTACAGTTCCCAGTGGAGTATCCACATATTGGCCCGGCACCAAAGCCAACGCCAATTTCATCACGACGGCAAGATTCTAAGAGATATGCAAAAAGTAAAAAATAAAAATAAAACCATACCACCTGGGATATATGTACCACTGTGACGACTCAAATTAAAATACAGAGCCGTTATTGTATACATAAATCGTGTTTACAGTGAGATGTGTGATTTGTAATGTAACAAAATAAGGAAATATCCCTTTAAAAATCAGTTCCTTCACATATGGAAGAGAACTAGGTCACCCAAGCATGAGCGGGCACTGAGTGCTGAATGCCCCCGGGTGAAGAGAAACGGGCGAGCGGGACAGATGAAGCATTCACCAGAGCAAGGAGTGAAACAGAAGAGACACAACGCCACTGTGGGGGAGGGAGGGGGGGGCGAACGAGTGGGTGGGTGAGTAATCAACACACCTGGCTGGACGAGAGGGGCACAATCCTTGCAAATGAGTTGGGCTGAAACCTCAAGGAGTGGTGTGGAGGCGAGGGGTGCTCAACCCTCCAAGTACGCTTAACCTTGCACCACTTAAGGTGTCAGGACTGAAACCCAAGCTCTGCACGCAGTCTACGCAACGCTATGCTGCACTGAGACCTGGATTTAAACAAACACACATTTCTACAGTTTGTACTGTAGTAGTCTTACCAATATAGTGTGTGATACTAATGTAGCATACCAATAGCGTTTTGCGTAGTGACATGCTTGCATATAACAATTAGGAAGGAGACATAAATATGCATTTGGAATAGAATGCTTATATTTTTTTTTCTTAAATGATACATGGATTTTAAATGGCAATTCGTTGTTTTTTTCCCCATAATTTAACACAATATTGGGTAACAGTACCATATTGTTGTTTGAGGTTGTACAACGCCAAGCCAAGTCAACTTCAATTCAATTCCTGCATTATTAAAAGTGTGGAGGATGGTTTAGCTCCAAGCAGCATGTGACACTCTTGTGTTGAGGAAACGCACAATGCAGGCCATGGAAGGAGTTACTGCGTAACACAAAAAGAACAGGAGAAAGAGAGCAGAGTGGCAAATGTGGAGATAATGAATGCAGTGTGGGGGGGGAATAATCTGTAGATGAAGCAAAAGTGAACAAATTAGAAAAATATGGAAAGGGAAAAATAAACACAAAATGTGTAACACCATTGACAGCCAATGTAGATTTCTGGGGTGTAACTGTTCATTTTGTTTATCGGTTGTATCTTGTGGGATAACTTTGCGATACCACAATTGTGGTATAGCAGGGCTACAATTCACATAGCCTACCAAAGCACAAATACAATTGGTGCCAAAAACCATGTTTTCTTATACAGTCAAAACAGTTGCTCCAAGGCATGCCAGTACCACCACACACAAAGAGGATATTATCAACCAAGCCAAGGAAGGGGTTCTGGGGGGGGGGGGGGGGGCTGGAGGAACCATGGGTGTTCCTCATCTGTTATTGAACATGACACCGGCACTATGTCTGCAAGCCTACAGTTCCATGACCAAATACACATGTGTATTGTAAGAGTGTAAGAGTGAGAGGATGTCTCACTCGAGAGAAGAGGGACCCCACTGCTGGATTTACAGATCCGGAGTGTGGGTTCACCTTGGACGAACCAACAGTAATTAGGAGATTAGACAAAGATAGCCCACGGCGCCCATAAACCACTTTAACAGACAAATATAATTCAACAAAAAGAGAAAAACTCGTAACGTGCAGGCTGATGATTCAATCAACTGGCAATCGGAGATCAATTATTCCACCTGTCAGTGACTCACGTGTCGCAACATAATCCTAATCCCATGTCGGCCGTTTGCTTCCCAACACACAACAAAGATGCTGCACTCCTGCACGGGGCCTCTCAGTGTAACGTAATGCCAACATATTAGGACGAACTATGGGAATAAATCGCTGTATAATTAACACCACCGTTCATCACGATTTACCTCTTGAACATGGCCTCCATCTCCTTGATCTGCTTGCGCGAAAACTCTTTGAATTCCGTGTAGGGGTTGAAGACCTTGCTGCGTTTTGGCGCAGCGATGCCATCGTTGATGTCCAGCCGTCGGGTAAGTTTCGCGGTGAGTTCAGAAGACGCAGCGGCGTCGTCGCCGGCCGCCGCCGCGGCAGCAGCAGCCCTCTCCGTCTCCGGTGTCTGGGGCTCGCTGCGTTTAGCGGGTATCTCTGCTTCGGCGGGGTCCGGCGCAGGTGCTGAAGCCTGCTCGGTGGCCAACCTGCGCTGCAGCTTCCTAGCTAGCTCTTCAGAGGCCATGACGGAGGCTGGACGGCTTTATGTGTCCGTTGGATGGGTTTAGACTGAGCGCGCTGAGCCTGTACTGACTGAGCACAGTGCGTCAGCCCGCGCAGCTCCGCGTCCCAAATAGGCCGTCACGGGGGGGGCGGGGCTCAGAGGCGGAGAGGATTCCCGTCGAACTCCAAAACTGATTTTAATACCCACTCGAAGACAACGTGGTGGTCAATACTGCGCGTATGCGTCATATTGTAGAGCGAGCATTGCGTGTGGCATCTGCGGTATTAATACCAGCGTATCCGCACTCCTGTTTCTGCTTGTGCCTTTGGGCGTCTTTGAAGGAGGATGGATGGATTAGGCCTACACAATGATGTTGCTGCGGAGCAGCAATGTTGTCCAGTAGGCATATTATTCATAATGTTTCTGAAATTTCGAAATATTGATTGCATTGATTGAAATGTGGATTGTTGTAAAAGACACGCACGTCATATGATATAACAATAACGTAAATAATAAAAATACTAAATAATAAAATACTTAAATTAACTGCTGCATAGCTGCATATACACTACTAGCAACAATACACGGACATTAGATAGCTTCATGCATGTATATGTATTTCCACATCTCATTACACAAACGGCAATGCATAACAAAGGTCATAAATAAGGTCATCATTGAGGGAACATCTGAATTGAGCAAACCATCGACCATGACGTGCAAACATCTATGTTTTAGTTGTATTTTAGTGCCCTCTAGAGGTAGTGATGAGTATCACTGTACATAACTGTTTAGTACGGCGGCGCATTGATGCCACACTGGACAAACGCAAATTGTCATTGTCTCGTAAGCGTTCTTATAAATAAGGGAAGTTGCCACGGTGTTTAAAGCAAATCAATAGATTAGAACATGAATGCATGTCATCCATAAAAAAGCAAAATCAAACAGGATATTATGTAAAACACAAGATATACAATGTAGCCAATATCATCAATGCAATATAGGCCTACATATACTACACATATATGTAGGCCTTTATTTTACATTAGTATTTTTATTTTTATATGAATAATACAAATTGAAGAAAAGATGAATGAACTTTCCTGAAATTAGTAGCCACTCTATCTCAGTAGATGGCGCTGTATCCCCTCTAGTCGCTAAAAGACTCCATTTGGAATCATTGTTTTTATCACGGTAGGTGGCAGTATGGGCCTTACATTGGCATTGCGCAAAAGCCCAGACAACGGAAAGAAGAAGTAGTACTCGGTTTAAGTTATTTTCCTGCGTAGTGAAGCCGAGATGCAGTGATGCGTGAGATTGGAGTCAATGTAATGAGAAGAATGCACTAGCACAGTAAGTCCCGATGCATTGATGATGACTTCTCTTTCACCTGTAGAGTATATTGACGACAGAGCCATTACATGCACACAAGCCAGTGGACCGGTTTTTGCATGTTCGGTCAATGACGTCAATGTCATCCAACAACAATGAATGGCAAATATGTAATGTTGTCTTTAATGTGGATTCCCAGTGCTCTGATATCTTACAGCAATATTTTCGCAACACCTTGTACTATTGTTAGCACAAGGTGGAACTATATACTTCAAATGAGCAGGACATGGATGTGTATATACCTACATCTAACTACCTTTGGTCGTACTATTGTTTGTTATGTTGTTCTACAACTGTAGAACAATTACTATTAGACTTATTGAATATCTAGCATTCATCTTCAATTATGTAGTTACAGCACTCATTATGTAGTTAGTTAGGTTCTACATTTCACAAATGATCCAAACAAATCTGCATAGTTATTACCAATATAAGTACATTTTAAGCGCTACCTTGCTCCTAAAATCAGTTACATGAAACACCTTTTATCTCTTATTATATGTATACGTCATGTTGTTTTACAGACAGTTGCTGACAATTGATGAAACCAGAGAGCAATGCCACCATTAGCAGGAGCTGAATTGGTCAAGACACCAATCCACCTCTATCGTTACCTCCTGAGATGCTGCAGGCATTTACCGACCGCTGGAATGCAGCAACATTATCGCCATGCCATTCGCCAGGTCAGACACGGGACTCTCTCTTCCAATGCACTGCTATTTCAACACTGCGGGCACCGTCATCACAAGGATACCAAGTGATTTGTCATGACCCAATGTAGTTTTTTGTTCCAACTCGGTTGGAAAAACTTGTGACCGTTAGAACATCACTAAATATAATACATTTTGTAATATTATCTATATTAATTATGTATCCTTGCAGGGATATAATAGTCATATGGATGAAGACGACCCTGAAAGAATACAAATGATAATACACCGGGCTATAGCGGATGCTGACTGGATCCTTGATAAGGTATGGTCTTCTCCATTGTGCATGTTGATGAAAACATGCATTCAGCATTGTTTTCATGTTTGTTTTTGTTTGTTTTTGACAGTATATAAAGAAGACGTGAGCTACTCAACCTGTTGAAATCAGTACTGCAGCTGTTTTGTACAATACTTGATGGTCTGTTAATAAACATGTATGTGTTTGACTGGCCTATTTATTTAACTCAGTCCTGTTTCCTTGCAGAAAGGAAACGGATGCAATGCACTCTTTATTCACTTGCTGCATTTGTTTTCTGAAAGAAAAGATGAATATTATGTTTCTAGTTTCAAGTAAATGTAAATTTGTTCAATTATATTAACAGACACATTCCAATTTGTTTGTTTTCTGGATATTGCATGGAGAGATACCCACCATTCTCTCTACTCTACTGATAGTTAGTAGAGTATAATATATGCGCGATACAAGGCTAAACCTGAAATAATCCAGGAGCTCGTTGAAGTGATATTAACCACACAAAATTCCAGTCAGAAATGTTTGATATCGAAACATTGTGTATGTGTATGAAGCAACACTGATATAAAATGATGCTTAACATAATGCTCTGCAGTACATTTATTCAAGTAAAACCCATCCATGGAAATAATTATGAGCAATATACATAGAAATCATAAGACCACAAAGGAAGATAATGTAATTACTTTGTACTACATATTCAAAGTAAAAGCAGATCACCACTAGGCCATAGAGAGGCCATGAGGCTTACAGTCATTTGTATTAAAAAGATTATTTACAATTGCATGCACATGCTCCTTTTAATTGGTATAAAATTAATAAATTGAGAAACAGCAATTCTGCAGTATAAATAGTATAAATAAGTTTCTTTGTATATAAATAGCATTATATTTTGTATGACATGGTAATATGATACTGGTTTGATGGTCAAAAGTACCTGAAGAATGGTAATATTTTTTGAAAGAATTGAAATGCTCAAACATAATGCTGTACGTGGGCATAGCTCAGCAGCTGACCTTCACTTTATAGATTAGCATGGATGTGGTGTAAATACGTTCTTGGCTGTAGCACAAGCTTTTGGATTGCCTTACAATAGGAATGATGTCATTGTTTGCGGCTCTTGGCGGTCTACCGCTGATAGAAAACCAACCAACAAAAGGACAGGCACTCTGGAAACACAAACTACCAAACACACACACACACACACGTTTTCTCCAGGCAGCTTCATCACCCGCGCTTATTTCTGGAGGATGAACTGGTCGATGAACTCGTTCTGCTCTGCCTCCACTTTAGACAGGGCCTCATACTCAATTCGGTATCTGAAAAAAAACCAACGTGCACACGATTAGATTATACGACTTGCTTTCTTCATGCACCTATTAAATTGCACATACTGTAACTGTTGCCCACTGCAACATACTTCCTTTAACCCTTTATTTTACCAGGAAAGCCTTTTCTAGTAAGTGTAAGTACTTCTTAGTGTAAGTACGCACATGATAAAACAGATCACGTAAGATTTCCACAGACACATTTCAGTTTCAATAAATGAGGTAAAAAAAATCTCACATGACTCACTAGGACATGATATACTCAACCATTACAGTACATTAGGCCCTTGATGAAAGAGCAAATTCCATGTTGAAGGTGCAAACTCGCTGACCAATGTTTTTTTTCCTAGCTACATGTGTACATTGGGAACAGATACAAAGCGATAATTTGCCACCAGAGTCACTCCTACAAAGATAAGCAGATACATGTGTTGGTAAAAGGCCAAGAAGACCTTTATAAATAACAATCTGCAAGTGTCTGAGCCTGGCTGGTGAGGGCCAGCTGACACTGGTACATTTGCATTAGTAATGAACCGCAGGGCTCCATGACATACCATCTCCACCATCTGCAGACATTCTGGCCAATTCAAATGAGTATAACATGTTGCTGTAATCCAGGACTTGCATGGAGGTGGCGGTAAATTGTTTTTTTTTTCTGGATGCAGAAGACAACAAGACTCTTAAAACCCCCCAGCGTTTCAGTTTTGATTTGTTGGGCAGATTTCAAATCATTTAAAGACGGTCATCAATAATGAAACCAAAAAGTCTGTAGTAGTCCACCTTTGGAATCTCCTACCTGTCTAGGGTGACAATACCTGGCAAACTAAAGGCTTTTTCCTGGCTCTAGAGAAAACCATGGGTTTGATTTTGATTGCATTAGGACAAGCATTAAAGTGCATGAACAGTGATGTACAACAACACTGTGCATGCACTTTAAAGCAATAGCAATTTTGCATGGTAGATACTAGATCCGATCATATTTACTTTTCTGCACTACATCACAACCGGTACACCTCACATTTCTGTCCACTTGCATGCTGAATTGTGGACGATTGGATTTTCTTTGTTCTATTATGCAATGCTGTTTATACTGTTCATTGTTTGTATTATGATTGTATTGACATGATAGATGCTGGAACCTTTCAAGCTGCATCTTCTTCTCTGCTATGAGAGCCTGGAGCTGTTGCTGTTGAGCATCTCTTTGTTTTGCCACCGACTTCAACAAGTTCCTTGCTCCAATAGCCTAAGCAAAATTGTAAGAGCACAGTATTGTTATGAACAATCAAATAAGAAGTACGCGATTGAAATAGTATGCTTTAGGTGAGTGGTTTACTTTACCGCTACTACTACAACTAATAATAATGATGATGATATTAATGATAATAACAATAATAATAATGTTTGAATTGCCTGTCTTACCTTCATCTTTTCCGTTTCTGCTTCTTTTGCCAATTCATCTACCAATTCTATGAGACCTCCAACTATTTTTTGAAATTGCCCAATTTCTGTGGAATAACAGAAAAGAAAAGCAACATCAAGTTATACTGTGTTATACTTGCTTATTCGGCTCAACGAAAGACATACGCTATTTTATGACAGTGACATGATGTCCTTACTGTCTACAAATTCTTTACACTCTTCCTTGAGTTCTGACGTCTTCTGGCCCACCTCAGGATCCAGTACCCTCAACTTGTTGAGTTCATCAAAATGAAAGCCAGCCTCTGCCAACGGGTCATTGGCCATGACGACAGGACTGAATGAATGCATGCAATACAGAATTAATAATTGGCATTTATCTGAAGAACCTGTCTCTATTCCCTTGTCATTAATATAATTCACATTGTGGTGTGTCAGAGGTTCATACAGAGAAGTATCTATAAAAGCAAATGCATATTTTTTTATGGTTAGTCACCGTCAACATTATACCATATGTTACACCGATATCAGCACAATAATGCCTTAAAAACCGTGGGGTGCTAAAACTCACAAATCCATTAAGTCCGTTAACTAAAGTACATTACATTAAGGCAACATTGAAGAAAGAAATCCACGTGTTGTTTTCCAATAGATCAATATATTTCTTTCTTTACAAACAATAGCTGATCAAGAGCAGCGACATCGCTAACAAAAAGAAGCGGAAGTGGCTTCGAAGCGTTTTAATCTTTAGATCTCAACATCGTCCATAATAACTGGATTCGGTATAAAGTATTAAACATTATGTGATGGCTCGACGCTATTGTTAGCGTCTAACCTTTAGCTGTCCACGTTAGCGAACACACATCTGGGTGAAGTCTGGATTGCGTATTCGTCGTGCTACTCAGGTATTTGTTACGTTATAACCAGAAGCAAAACATATCCGACTTACCAGTTAATTGTGTTGTAATATAAGTCACTTTGTTTGGTGTCTATGTGGCATAACTGGACAGGACTCCTCCCGTTCTGCTGCCAAGGAAACACGACGCTCTTCCTTGATGGGCGGGGCTTCATCTTTACGGAAGTTGATTGAACCCTTTCGCCATAATGTTTGAAGTCCGTTGTGGTATTTTTCTTCCAATGTAATTTTATTCTAACAGGAGTTTGACTTTCTAACGGGGTTTTATGTCATAAATAAGATACGATTATTATCTATTTATAAATTCGATGCCGACGTGCCCATATCATACTTTTCTCTAGGGGGCACCAGACTCCCGTAGTTTGATTAAGATGCTTGGAAATCTAAAAGAAGAAGATACCCCTCATGTTTGCTAGTCAGTAGGCTGATAAATCATATTTTTCTTAGTTTTCAGAGTTTAAAGATATAATTAAAGTAACTGGCATTCTTCCGACCACATAGTATCTATGTATCTTTGTAAGTACATTTGCTGAATATTGTAGAGTGTGCCGTTTTCGACCAAGAAGAGAATCACATCACGTCTGGGTGGGTATGACTATGGTAGTTATGATCACAACAGATTGCTAACCCTCCTCTTTCATCTGTACGCCAGTTTCCCTTTAAATAGTTTAGTATGTACTATTCTGAGCTCTCGCGTGTTATTTAGTATTTTTGGATGAACGAAATGTTTACCTAAAGCGAATATGTAGTTACTCAAACGGCAAAGACATGTTATTTATTGTAGCCTTATTTGTTTCCATTTTGAAGTTGGTAACCCAATAATGTTGGCTCGACTTGCCAGTAGCCGTTCATTATGTGCAATGTGTGTTAAAACTCTGATCTACTTTCCTGTCAAGCCGCATTCCATTCCTGGGAAAGGGATACACCAGCAACAGAGATCAGTTGGGGTAGGTGACTTCCTCCCCTCCATTGTAAACACATGCCCTGACAAACTAATGTGTCAGAACACCTTCTGACAACTTAGTTTGTTTTAAACAATGGTGAAGTGAACTCAGTGAAGGATTTAACATTTTTAGATTTTAAAGTAGAGCTTCGACTCTCCCTTCAAAGCTCCCTCTTGTGCCCGTTAGACATGAGCTGGACCGGTGAGAGGCTGTGGCGGCCTCCCCAGTAGCTGCCATCACGGCGGGGGACCTGCGGACCTCGGTCTGCAGGGTGGTCATCTACCTCCGGAAAGATATGTCCGGGGCCAGCGCTCTGCACACGCCTCCGTCTCCGGATGACCCTCCTCTAGCCTGCCCCAAGACCAAGCCCCGCACCGACGGCAGTGCGGCGGGCCTTGGGAACAAGTATGTCCGCCTCAATGTGGGAGGAACCTTGTTTTACACTACGCTGCAGGTGCTGACCAGGCAGGAGTCCATGCTGAAAGCCATGTTCAGTGGAAAGCAGGAAGTGTTTACCGATAGAGAAGGTGGGTCTCTGCTGAAACATTCGTCGACTTCATTGTCATGTTTACATCGTCTTTGATTGAGTCGTATATTTTCAAACTCAATATTTGTTAACAATTGAATTGCCATTGCAGTATGTGGTTCTAGAAACTCATCTGAAAAACCATGCATTGTGACACATTTCAGGATGACAATATTACAACATTCGCACAGTTTAGCGCCCGTACCCCCACAACCGAAAAATCTAAAAATCCTGAACGATGGCCCCGGATTAATAATACACTAATACACGTGCTGTTTCTGTGTTTGCATCCAGGCTGGATCCTGCTTGACCGCAGTGGGAAGCACTTCGGCAGCATCCTGGGCTTCCTGCGGGAGGGCACGGCCACTCTGCCCAAAGGCCACCAAGCTGTCCTGGAGCTGTTGGCCGAGGCCAGGTTCTACCTCCTAGAGGGCCTGGTGGAGCTGTGCCAAAACAGTCTGCAGGTCAGTATCACACAAAACAGTCTGCAGGTCAGTATCACACAAAACAGTGCAGGTCAGCATCACACAAAACAGTCTGCAGGTCAGTATCACACAAAACAGTCTGCAGGTCAGCATCACACAAAACAGTCTGCAGGTCAGTATCACACAAAACAGTCTGCAGGTCAGTATCACACAAAACAGTCTGCAGGTCAGCATCACACAAAACAGTCTGCAGGTCAGCGTCGCACACAATACAATGATGACCCCCAACACAGAGATGGCGTCCTTTCACATGGACACCATGTGTGTTTTTAATTCACTACCTTTAATAAAACGTAAAAGAAATGAATCATAAAAGTTGTGAAAAAGTTACTGCATCAACTTTATCGCAGAAGATACCGATGAATTACTCTCCGTTTGACACTCTGTACAAGACGGTAAGGCTCATGCAACCATAAATAATTCAATATGACTGCGGGCTATCATTGTCATCGTGCTTGTCTCTTTGGAAGTGCAGATAAGAACATAAACCAAACTGCCTTCTCCGCGGCCCGTGGCGCGGTCATAACTCTCCCCGGTTGCTTGGTGTGACAGCACGAGCCACTCTACCGCGGAACAACAGCCCCGCTCGCTTCTTAAAAGTTGATTGGTCCAGGACTAGTGTGTGCCTGTGTCGAGTCCTGCAGGCTGGGGACCAGCAATATGATTTGCCGTGCCCGTCCGTGTGAGGCAAGGGACAGTGGGGCGTGCATCACGTTGACTGATGTTCAGCTGGAAGGCCTTTTGGGCTGACATGCAGTGCCGGGGCTGCCAGAGAGAGAGATAGAGAGAGAGATCTTCTCGTTTCCATGGGGACAGGAAGGCACATCAGTTTTGCAAGCACATTGGCGCCCATTCATTACATCATGCATGATTGTTTATGAATGAGCGTCGCAAGGCCTTCCCTCCCGCTCACCGCCAACACCGGGTGTGGTTTTGGTTTGCCATTTAGAGCTCGAAACATACGACTCTGTGGCGTTGAAATGGTGTTTCTTGGTAGCGGTAAAGGTGGAGCACTTTTCCCGGAGGAGAGAAGAGTGTGAAAGATGAAGGACATTAAGAGAGATGAGATAAAACTGTATTGATCCCCCATGAGGGGAATTCTTGTATTATCTTATCTCATTAAATGAGTACAAAAAACTATGATTTGCTGCTCATCGGATTGTGTGTATGACTGCCGGGCACTGCCGCTGCTTGCTACAAGTTAGATTGATTGACGGATGGTTGCTGGCTAAGCAGAATAATTATCAGCCAAAAAAAATGTATTTGGTAACTGTAATTTTCTAGTCATGTTCTTTATACTCTATATTTCATTCTTCAAATGCCTTTCTTTTGCATCCACTTGAAAAGATGAATTTGCACTTAAATTCCTTTAAAGACCGTAAAAACATTCACGAGCTTGGGGCTGTGTTTTTCCCACTTTACCATGTGAACCTAGTTTACATATTTTCTTTTTCGCCTTGTGGATAATGGAGCATCTAAATTCAAGCCAGTTCCAGCTAGTCTCGTGAGATCACCTTGAGCTGGCGGGCTCACAGTCTGATCTTACGAAGTTCCAGTGGTTCATAATGAAATATTAGGTGTTGGAAGTGTAGTAACTGTTCACATGTCTGTCTCTGATTGTACACCTCTGGCACAGGAAAACGAGGAGCAGGCCCAGTGTGTTATACCTGTCATCACTTCTGTTAAGGAGGAAGAGAGGCTCATAGAGGCTTGTACCAAGGTGAGCTGACGAGTGGCGGTTAGCACATGTGATATCGTGTTGTCATGTTGTCATGTTATGTTTACACAACAGTTACATCTTTTGAGAGGACACCTTACTCTGAATGAGATCCTTGGAAATGTATACAACTACAACTGATTTGAAGAAAATGTTTTCCTTACTTTTAATCTAACTTGATGTTATGTTTTGTCATTGTATGTGCACGTTCTCCTGCCTTCTATTTCCACCAGCCTGTGGTGAAGTTGGTGTACAACAGAAGCAATAACAAGTATTCCTATACCAGGTAAGCCAGTGGCACTTTGAAGGTCCCTCTGGCGTTGACTGAAGTTAATTAACGTTTTTTCAACTGGTCTACAGAAGCTCATATTGCACAAGCTAATCAAGTCTTTATTAGCCGCCGGCACCGCGGCGGAGTAAATTATTGACCAATTATGTCTCTCAATGTTTTCGCCCTCGCGCTAAACAGCAACTCCGACGACAACCTGCTGAAGAACATCGAGCTGTTCGACCGGCTGTCCATGCGCTACAACGGCCGCATCCTCTTCATCAAGGACGTGATCGGAGACGAGATCTGCTGCTGGTCCTTCTACGGCCAGAGCCGCAAGCTGGCCGAGGTGTGCTGCACCTCCATCCTCTACGCCACGGAGAAGAAACAGACCAAGGTGCCGCGCCGCTCACTATGTTGGAATCGAGTCAAGTAGAGCCTCTTTTGAAGTGTATTACACTGGGGGGGGGGGGGGGGAAAAAA
>OMKI01024740.1:9226-21914 GCA_900302315.1 Phycis blennoides
AATGGCCGCTCATATAAAAGGTTTTGCCGTACCAATCCATAACAGACACAGAGATATGTAAGAGAGAGACAGCGCCAGAGAGAGAGACAGAGAGAGAGAGCCAGAGAGACAGAGAGAGAGAGCGACACAGAGAGACAGAGAGAGAGAGAGACAGAGAAAGAGACAGAGACAGAGAGAGAGAGACAGAGAGAGAGAGAGACAGAGACAGCTTACCATTAGCCCAGCTTCCCCTCTTCTGGCTCACAACTCAGGAGTCGCTAAACAAGAAGCACTCAGATTAGCATCAGCTTTATTGATTGTAATGGCATTCACATTAAACCAGTAACCGTAAAAGAGAGTAGTAATGCATGTTTGTTATCGAAATAGTTACGAAAGGTAAGAGTGCCAAACAATCCATTCATTATAGTAATGTCTACAATGATGCCATTCAAACAGTCATATAGAAACATGGTGATGGTTACATTTACTTGGACTTTGTTGTGATATAAGATAATAGATGTGTTCAAGTCCATCAGGGAGGTAATTACAAGGGAACTACAGATGACATACTAAAAACTATTAACTGTCATCCTTAGTTCCCCCGAACTCCATGAGACTAAGCAGACAAACTGTTACTGTCGCAGGGACATTTGTAATGAATTAAGCACCTCAGGCACCCGTCGGGAAAGTTCACAGTAGCATCGCCCATCCCCACTGTGTTATAACTTTATCGTTCTGCACTAAAGCCGTAACTTCTAAACACTTTCCCCCATATCTTCCGATACAAAAGAACTCTACTGCTTTCCAGACACAAGGCTGGACCGGTGCCATGCGGTGCCCTGGAACCTTTGAAGGGCACGGGACAACCCTGCAGTATAAATAAAGGCTGTTTACACAACTCATTCATCCATGTCACACTCAACGCTGGGGTTCTGCTGTTCCACACTGGACTGTGTCGCATAGCAAGCGGCACACACGCATAGAACCTATGAACCCTAGAAGCTGCACTGTGAGTAAAGAGCTGTACAGTGGGCCCAGAGACACCATGTGGTACTCACACCAAGGACACTGACAGGCTACGGCAATGTGACCGCGTGAAAAGCCATTCCGTAATGCTTAACGGACCCACGAAACGAATTTAGTGGTAAATCACTCAATGTACTAGCTAAATGTTAAGTACTGTTCACTTATCTGCTTGACCCGTTTCTATATTTATAGTCATTATGTGATTAAAATGTTAATTTAGGGAATGAAACCAAAAAAAGAGAGGAAGTCTGATTTAATTATAATAATCATAGCAAAATCTTCTAGGATAAATAACATGCTCAACAAAATATTTGTAGTTGAATGCGTTATTAACCTGCAGAAGTTGCACTGGACAGATGGCCGTCTACTACATTGTACTAGCAGCGCTCCCGTTTTACTGAGCAAAGGAAACAAACACATCAATAAACAAGCACTGAGCTCCTTTACATGATAGGCTTCTGGCTCTTGGATGACTGCTTTCCAATGCAGCCCGTGAAACGTTAATAGCCTAGTTAACATGGAGGGTTTGGTTTCTAGCAGTTTATCTTTATGTATGTTTTCATGTCAAATCACAACAAAACATCACTTCGTAGGCTGGAGGGCTCGGGCAGAAGTGGGTCAGTGAACATTCTACTGTCACGCTCCTGAAGGCCTCTGCCCACCCAAGGTCATAGCATCCTCAGTATTGGTGTCTCTCCAGACCACGAGCCACGGAGCTGTGGTGCTTCATCATGTGACCACGAGGATTACTAACAGGAGCAGACACTGCCTAGGATTCTTGAGTCTTGTTATCCAGCGTTATCCTACATGGAGTAGAATAATGGAGCACATTCTATAAAAAAAAAAAAACTATGATGGTTATATACTATTTAACTGATAATACCAATGTGGTTTACTTAAATGTTGTATTTTGAATGGATGTGAGAATCATGGCAAGTTGTGAGGGGACGCCATCATAAATAAGCATCACCACCGCTCTGTCAATATATGATGTATGATAAAGGGAAACAAAAACGGCCGCATTCGTACGTTTTCACACAATAAAAGCACTTGATGCACTGCAGAAAATGAAGATATGGGCATGTGGAAATATTAATGAATCAGCTATTCCTGCAAAACACGCAGCACAGTGCAACTGGCACCTCGCTAGCTTTACTTGGGCAGGCCTGGCTTTTTTACACTTCGGGCACGTTATAAACGCTACCAAACTTGCCAGTTAGTGCTTCACAAAACAATGCATGCATTTCGACCAAATCTATGGTTCGCCTGCAAGCTAACGTGTGGGTAGAGCAGGTGGCTAGCGCTACCAGCTAAAGATGCACCAGACAGTGTTCATTTTGTCTTCAGGGGCGAGCCGTCGTGGCGGTGCCGAACAAGTTGGTGGAACGGTTAATAATTCATCACGTTATAACAGTGGTTTCAGCGTTCACGTATGCATTAAGCTCAACTAAATATAATATATTTAAAAAAAAGTGCAATCTGATAACCGATCCTCCATGGTAAATGCTCCATCACTTTACCCGGATAACTGATGTGAGACGCTTCATTAATCGTAACAACAACGGAATCAACCAAAGACAACTCTTGTTTCTCAATGTCGGTGTTATGTTATGTATTTCAACCGAGGAGGTTAATCGCCACGGCTCCAAAAAAAGTCCCCACCTGCTAGTGTGTGTCTCAAGTAAAGCTTCCCCCTCAAGCTTGTTTATATCCAGCACTGCACGTTTACAAAGTCGGCACTACCGCTTGATACGGTACCGGCCTAGCCAAGGGTATCCATCCGAACCGCAGGTTCGCCTTGACATGGGAACGGTGTCACCCCCTCCGACCGCCCCGCATCGCCCCGCCACGCTGGGCCGCCCCGCGCTGACCTAACGTCGGCTTCGCTGCTCGTCAGCGGAGCTGGCTGCTAGGTTGCTAGCTTCTCGGAGCCGCCTCAGCCCGGAGTTAGCCGAGCTACCGCGGAGACCTCGCCAGTCTCGCCAGCACAGCACAGCACCCATAATCGGATCAACGGAAGTATAATCGCCCCGCATAAACACCACATAAAAAAACTCAGCGTGTAGAGATTTTTACCCTTTACGTGTTAAAGCACTTTTGGAGTAAAAAAGTGGCGTTTGTGAGCCTGAACTTACATGGGCGCTGGGAGGACAGTGTTGATGACCGTTCATTTTCCCGATGGAACACTCCCAAGGATGACGTCAGATGGCGCGCTCCGCGTCACAACAAAGTGCATCAATAACCATAACGCGCGGCCCGGTGCAGGTGAATTGGTACGATATATTTATTATCAGCAGATGACCAATTACATTGACGAGATACCATAGCCTTTAAAATCTGTTTTAATTTAGAGTTCATATTTCCTTTAATCAAATTGGTCAGACTACGTGTAACATTGGTTTGAATTATATATACACGTACTGGCAAAAAAAAGAAATTGTTTAGCCTATTTAATATAATGACAATGATAATCACGATATTCCATTCAAACGAAGATTCTTGCAGTGTAATGCAGTTGAAGGAGTGGGAGTCTTTTCTGACTAAGTGTCAGAAATGTATCCCTGAGAAAACGGGTCGTTCTATGGGAACTATTAAGGAGGGGGTGGTGGGTCGTAATCTAATATAGGGACTGAAAGACTATGCTGTTGTGTCCGATTTGCGTTGGTAAAAGGGACAGGGGTAGGTCAAGGAGGTTGATGAAGTCATTGTAGCTGCAGTGGCAGTTTGGCATATGGCAAGGAAGGGCTCCAGGAAGAAGCTTTGGAGAGCGGCTCTTCACGGGGGTGGAGGCAGGACTTATAATATATGGTGTCCTTCACACCCGTCTCTTGCGGTGACAGGAGGGCATTGAGGGTAAATAAGACAGGGAGATTGTGGCATCCAGCCAATGGGTGTGGCAATAATGAAATATTCTTGGTAGAGGTAGTGGTGGAAGGATGAATCTATGGCATACAGGCCTACACGACAACGGAAAACCGTCAGCCCCGGGGCCATTTCAAAAGAACATTAAAAAAAAAAAACTAAAGCAAAAAAAGGTAATTTTGTTTTTATTTCTAGTAACCCTTTCTCACCACAAGATGGCCCCCAAATCACAAACTCCAGGTACATCCATATATCCATCCGCAAACAAATCATACTCATATAGGCCTACAGATTGTTCGAGCAGCTTTCACACAACAATTTGGATCAATCATTGACGCACGGCAATGTAAAACGTTAATATGAAATCTGAATGTGGTGTCAAATCAAACCTGATGATCCAATGCATTCCCATATAGGTCTACAGTAAGTTACAATACCAAAATATAGTAGGCTATATGTAAAATATGTAGGCTATACTAAATATGACTTTTTTGTGCGAGGAGGAAGTGATCTTTTGTCAGGGTTTTAATTGAAATAAAACCTGGTTGGACGATGGGGAAAAGCACACCCAACAACACACACAGTAATATTCATGTGGTACTGATGCTTTGAGTGCTCAGAGGTCTATAACATCATCCTCAGACCAGTCTTGGTGCATCCATTCAGACGTGTTTTCAGAGTTCTGTCGCTCTCTCCTCTGCGTTCCGTCACCTTCTGGGGCTCGGTGGGGCGCGGGGTCTGTGTGGCCGGCCGGTGGTGGGCTCCTGGCCACGTTCTGGAAGCCGTCAGGAGATCCAGGGGTATAACAAGTATCCGATGACCACTGAAAGGCAACACAACCTGGGCCAGGTGTAAGTGCAGTCCCCTGTCCGTGAATTACATCGGGGTCAACCGCTGGGTCGCTGAGGGGAGGAGGCGGGGCCTTGAACAGACGTCCCACTGAAGAGGCTCCGTGGCGGAGGGCACAGTCGATGCTCCCCACCAGGTCGATGGGGGAGGGGGGCCGCAGGTCAAACTCTGAGAGGAAACAGTCCTGCTCCCCCTCCCTCTGCCACTGCAGGGCTGCCTGCGAGTCACAGCTGCCACTTGTGACGGGGCGAGGCATGTGGCTGGGAGTCATGGCGGACACGGGTTCCTCACACACAGTGTTGTTATTCAAACCTGCTCTGTGAATGTGATATCTGCTCCAGGTGTTTGGCATCAGACCTCCCCAGTTATTCTCTGATTGTCTAAACTGGCCTTTCCTAATCCTGACAAAGACTCTGTCCCAAAAACTTGTGTTCTCAAATCCATCGGACCGCTCTAGTCTCCCCGGCCGGTGGTCACCCCTCACGTGGCTCTTTTGGGGGGTCCACAAGATCCAGGATCCCAGCGCGAGCAGAACGAAACCCCACGCCAACTCCGCAACTCTGGCCCAGAATTGACTGAGCCACCAGCCCCAGCTGAAGCGCCTCCAGTTCCCCAGCACGCCGTAGAGCCAGAGGACACTGTGCGCCTGGAGGCAGCAGCACACCAGCCCCAGCGCGCCGCAGAGCGCCACCACCCGCACGGCCTGGTTCTCACCGCGGGGGGCCGTCCCCCGCCGGGGCGCGGCACGGCCGACGGAGGGCCGCAGTCGGGAGAAGGCCTGGCCGAGGACCCCCACGCAGGACGGCAGAGCGCAGCAGAGTGAGAGAGCGTGCAGCGACAGCGGAAAGGTCCGAGACAGCACCGGGGACAGCAGATCAGCCGTGAGCAACAGGGCACAGTGTAGCGCAGCCAGCACCCCCACCACCCAGGGACCCTGCAGCTCCCGCGCCAGCTGACGCAGGATGACACCTCTCAGCGCCACCAGACCCAGGACCACCTGCGCCCACAGGAGAAAGTGCAGGGGAAGATTGTGGAGTGCCGCCAGAGTAGGTAGTGACAAGATCTGTCGTGTCCCGTAAGGATCAAGCAGAAGCAGGACGGCTCGCTGGGTGCCTGTGAACAGTAAGAGGCTGTTGGCTAGGGCCAGGGAACCACGCAGGGGCTGCACGAAGGTCGACGCGCCAAGCACTCCCAAGACAGACAATCCTGCAAGTAACGCGAAAAGGCCGGCAGAGCCGAAGACGTGCAGCTCCCAGGCGAAGGCGAGGGTCCGCCGCATGTCCTCCCAGACTAGATTAGTTCCGTTTGAGATGGTTAAGGCAGCACAGGGGATGAGCCCGGCACCACACGGGCCGTCATGACTCAACAGCTGGTGGCCTAGGATGGACTCAGAGAGGCCGGCCGGGTCAGGAGCCGGCTCCTCTGAAGGAGATGGCGCCGGATAGAGAAAACAAACAAGAGATATCAGTTTAAGCATGTTGTTATTTTGTGACGCCATATCTGAAGATGCTTTAAGTGAATTATGACTTCATCTAATTTCACTTGTTTGACTTACCCTTCATCACGTTATCATTACTCAGAGGCGGGCGGATGTGTTGCTGTAGCACGTCGATATTCGCTGTGTCATGGCGGTCGACATCTTGGTCATTAATCATCACAGAGATCTGGCCTGTTGTGATTCTTGACTCTTCTGAGTTCTGCTTACCAGAACTCCCCGAGTCCTCTGAGACAGCGTTGACCTCAACCACTTCCCTTGCTGTGGGCGAGAGAGACGGCAGAGATGAAGGCCTCTGCATGTTTACCGTTTCAACGCCGCCCTTCCATGAACAGATCTTGTTCGCGCAGCTTGATGGAGGATTTGTATCTGTGGTCCGTTCTGCCATCGGCTTGCTGCTGTCCTCAGAAACACCGCGGTGCTTTGTTTGGGAGATCAGTGCGACAGACGGGTCATCCATTCCGTCCTCGGTTCTGCTGCTGCCCTCACCGGTGTGGCTGTCAGATGTCTGCGATGAGGACGGCGTTGTGAGGCTGCTCCCGAGGGATGAGAGTAACAAAGCCAGAGAACTGACGAGCAAAAACATGTTCCACATTGTCGAGGTGGAAATTCAGAACCCTTCATGGAATAAAGAAGGAAGCATTTGATGTTACTTTGCATTGTAACAAACATCTTGATCAAACGACTGTGTGACTGTGTTGCGCTACATCTAAATACAAACCACTTAAAGGTGCTTACTTAAATATATACCACTTAAATATGCTTAAAAACCTTAAAGACAGTAAATAGGTATTGGAGAGATATCTACAATGACACAATGAATTAATGAAAACTAAACAGTTCAATTGAGGGTATGTGTCACCATTTCAAACACTTTCACCAAAATATTAATCTATACAAACACAAATAACAGCATTGGGTATGTTACCCAGTACTAGATATCACATTTGAGTGTGCTTACCTGGTGATCTTTTCACCCTGCCTCTTAGTAAATCATTGACATCACATAACACCTCTATCTCTGTTTCTGGTCAGGATGTCAATATCTGAACTCTGATAGCACTTTCAGCGTGCAGTATGCTGCGTAGTGTCCCAACTAACTGGGCTTACTGTTAGGATGCTTCGAGTTTCCATCTCAAGGCGTCTGTCCAATCACTGCATTGGCTGGGTTCTTGGCAGCTGTCATATTATTACCTACGACAGCGAAAAATACATCTCGACATTTTAGCATTTCCTTCAATTGTTCTGTAAAATGTAAACATGCTTGTTGCTTCTTATCTATGTCCATTGAAGCTAAACAATGTGTACAACGTGTGTAAATACAGAGAGGTGAGCTAGATAGGTCTATGTAGAATAGGTCCTTCTACCTTCTACCACAGCTGTGTTGCAGTAATCCCCTCGTTCTGTAGGATTACTTTAAGATTCTTAGAGTGGCACAAAGTCACACCATGAGGAACACTGCTGGCAGCGTAGCCAAGTCCAACAGAAATGAGTTTTATACTGTAAAGGCACAATGCAACAGTAGGCCCCCATAACATTACTCCAATGAGTAGCCTACACCATTCACCTCACACTACTACTGATTTAGACAATTGTTGAAAAAAGGGACAGGGCACGTAATCATATTGATTCTTGCTGTCGGTGTATTGGTGTATTAAAAAAGAAAAACTCTCCCAGGCAGGGAAACCTTGCATAATTAGTGGTATGTGTGGGAATTAACTATTTCCTATCCCATGTATAGCACAGATAGACAATACAACTGGTGCATCTCTTTGGTCCACCTTAAGATTGGTTTTTGGCAGTTTGTTGTGGGGAGAATAGGGGAGGCCCGGAGTAACACATGGTTGGCTCTTTAAGGCAGACTGGTGATGTTAGATTTTGTTAAAGGCACATGTCATGTATACAAATAATTGTGATATAAGGGCATGGTTTGCAAGAGGTCGTGCTTTTGAAGTTTAGAGTAGCTCCCGTGCTCTGTAACGCCTCATCATCGCGTCCACTGCTTGTTACCACCAAGTCTCTCAAGAGACGCCCATATAGGCTTATTTAACATCTAAAACGAAGTATTTCGGATGTGTTAAATTACACCATTATCGTTACATTTTTACTAATGTAACAATGCCATTTGTGTGTCTCTCTCTCTCTGTCTCTTTCTCTCCTTCTGCCAGTCGAGCGCATGTTGTTATTGCCCAAAACAATCCATGCCAGCGTCGATTCATTTCAAACCACGTGAAACCAAACCATGTCTCACTAAACCGAGCAAATTCAGTAACCCGTCCATGCTTAAGTGTTGACACTCCATCGATGGACGATAACAGCATCATCGTCCACAGCCACAGGGTAGGAACACTCCCTCTGTGAGAGTCGATGCGACGAGCGCTCGGGCCGGCCGACCGTCCCCGTACGGGCCTACTTCCGTCCCCCCGCATCTGTCCCAGCGAAACGCTCCCACTCATGGACCAGGGATGACGACTCGCACGGCCTTGTTATTCGATCGCCGACAGACCCATTGATATTGAGCGTCTTTCACCGGATAACTACACCCGTTCCGTGCAGAATCGGGTAAAACTTTTTTGTTTTTCTTCTTCTGTATTGGTAGCCCCGATGAGAAGCAGAGAGAGAGACGCACACGTCAGGTCTTCTTCTTTCTGGTCCTCATCGTAGTCCGCTGTGTGTTTTTTCTGGGGCATTTTTGCTGAGGATCGTTGAGGAAAGCAACCCAGGACGGCATGCGGATCGTATCTCGACGTGTTTATCGCCTTTTAGTTTTAAACGTCGTGCCACAGCGGAAAGGGAGAGGATTTCGTTTTATTTAAGGTAGCGTGAGACTGTCTGCCGTGTCGGGCTAATGCTAGCAAAGCACTCGGTCAGGCGATCGACTTTTAAATCACGATAGTGTTGGGTTTTTTTGTAAACAGTTTTACACCGAAGTGCTTAGTTTAAGTGAGCTATATTGCTGTTCGTCCGAGTCGCTAAATGCTGTTGAGTCGTGCTAGCGGAGATGCTATCTGAACGTACACCTTGCTAGCACAGCTAGGCTAGCTTGCTATTACTATTGTTATAATAAATGTGATCATGTGTATTGTTCTGTTTTCGTGTTGCATTGCAGACGGATGCACGTTTATTATTTTTGCACGTCACCTAAACCACGCTATGTTTAATGCATACTGGCCAAATGTTGACATTGAACGGAGTATTATTATTAAATGAATTGCACTTTTCAACATGGCACCCTGTCAGCCACACCGCCCCGGTGTGTGAAGGACCTTACCCAATACATGTGATCGAATGTGACGCTACTGCTGTTTTTTTTTCTCTCAAAGTTATTCTCATTTCATCCAGGCTGACCGCAGATATGTTAATCAACCACGCACCCACAACAAAGCAAAACAACGTGTCGTTACGGGATGTGATGTGTACTTCGCTGCATTAAACACACATCACTCATTTGATGTCTCTATAGGTCTGACGTGACAATGAATGGGCAGGAGGGTGGTGTTGTGTCATTTGATGAATATGTGCGACAAAAGGCCCGCAGCGTCCCTCAGCACCAGATGAAGGAGTTTTTAGAGTCGCTTGCCAAGGGTCCAGAAACACTACAAGAGTTCAGCCAACAGGGACATACAGCCACGACTAGTACCATGGTGTACCAGCAGGGTGCCAACTGTGCCTACACGGATAGCACAGAGGTGGCTGGGTCTCTGCTAGAGCTGGCCTGCCCGGTAAGACCTTTGTAGGCTATTCAGATAAATGATTCTCTTTTAGGTTTGGTCCCTAATGAAGGCCACTCACCCCTTCTGTCTCTTTGATAGGTACAGGTGTCCGCAGCAGAGATATCACCTCAACTGCATCAAGAATCTGAGCAACAAATTCAAGTGCAGGTGAGTAAGCCTACCATCCCCACACAGCATAGGCTCATGTTTTGAGTTCATAATGAATAATGTCATAATGAATGTGCATTGTTATAGGAAGACTCACCCACACAACACAAATGTAAAAAGGAAAATGTAAGACATTTCAAAAAAGCAAATAAACTGAAATTCCAAAAAATTGAATAGCTGTTCGACCAACAACACAGGTGGTAAAAAAAAAAAAATAGGAGTCTTTATTATGATCTTAAGATAACCTTAAACAAACACTTTATTGAATAGTAGCCAAGTAGTTTAATGTATAATAAAAAAACATAAACATATGTTACGGTATTATTTAAAACTAGGTTCCTAAATGATATGCTGTCCTCAATGTTATTACCATTGTGGAATACAGATTACATGGGAGGCAGCGTTCCAGAAGGGCCTTGATGAGTCTTTACCTCCCCTCCTCTTCAGGTTCACATCCAGGGACAACCCACAGGCCAGGTGATTCAGATGGCTTCTCCCACACACAAAGACCTGCAGGGCATTTCCACCACCGGGCAGCTCGTCCAGCAGGGCGAGCTAACAGAGGAACAGCATCAGCAGGTAAAGTCAAGTCCAGTCAGTCAGTCACAGTCAGTCAGTCAGTCCAGAAAACAACCCCCCGTCACTTACTGGACGCCGTCTCAATGGGGCTCTGTGTGCATCTTGCAGATCCAGGCCCAGTTGGTTGCAGCGTTGGCCGGGGGACAGCATATTCAGTTACAAGACGGACAGCATATTCAGCTGCAGGACGGACAGCATATCCAGCTGCCTGACGGACAACACATTCAGTTACACGACGGACACCAGATTCAGCTCCAGGACGGACATCATATCCAGCTACCGGACGGCCAACACATTCAGATACAGGACGGCCAACACATTCAGCTACAGGACGGCCAGCACATTCAACTGGACGGCCAGCATTTTCAGCTGCAAGACGGCCAGCATTTTCAGCTGCAAGACGGACATCACATCCAGCTCCAGGACGGACAACACATCCAGCTCCCCAACGGCCAGCAGATCCAGATCCAGGCCATAGAGCCTCACTCTGCGGTGCAGCCCCAGGGCTCCCCCAGGGAGGCTGCGGCGCGCAGGGCGGGCACCGTCCCCGCCGTGCTGCAGCCCGCCAAGAAGCGGAAGGTGGACGTGCCGCTGGCCGTGTCCTACGCCGTGCCGCAGGGCCAGCAGGTGGCCACGGTGCTGGCCATCCCCCAGGGCCAGCAGCAGCAGAGCTACGTGTCCATACGGCCCGACCTGCTGACGGTGGACAGCGGGCAGCTGTACAGCACGTCGGGGACCATCACCGGGCCGGCCGGCGAGACCTGGACCATCCCGGTGTACTCCACGCCGCAGCAGCAGGGGGTGACGCACATCGCCATCGCCCAGGAGGCCTTCAGCAGCGCGCTGCAGGCGGCCGGCGCCCAGAAGGACAAGGGGGCGCCGCTGAAGACGCCCCTGCAGCAGCTCTCTGCCCGCGCCCAGGAGGAGGTGCTGCAGACGCTGCTGCCGGCGCAGTTCATGAACGGGAACATTCACATCCCCGTGGCGGTGCAGACCGTGGGCGGGGCCTACGGCACCACCACCCAGTCGCTGCACATCTGGGACCCGCAGCAGCAGCAGAGCCAAGAGGGTCAGGAGGGACAACAGCTCCACCTACAGGTCGGGGGCTACGAGCCGTAACTCCACTCTGTTATTAGCGACGCATCCTTCCATGGTGTTAGCATTCGTTTGTTTTAACATGCCGATTACCACATGTTGATGCTGATTAACGGTGCTGAAAAGCCTGCGTTATGAATAGCATTATAATTGCAAGGTAAACAGATTGGAAGAATCTGCCCCTGCCTGAGGGTTTCCTTCATCCCATTCATTGTCTCCTGCTCACTGTGTGTCCTCGGCCCGCAGGGTCAGGCTGAGACCCAGTCCAACGGTCAGACCCCCATAGAGCTGCTGGTGCCCGTCTGTCTCAAGCCAGAGGAGGGGCTGGACGTCTGGCGCTTCTGGGCCCAGCGTAAAAACGCGGAGCTCGCCAAAGAAGAACGGACGAAGCTCGCCCCGATTGGCCGTGAGTCACATGACACGCACGCTGCACGCGCAGAGGCCTCGGGACGCCGCTCAAGAAACGGCTGTTTTACGTTGAGGTCGCATTCCTTGGAAACTCCTTGAGTGGCCCATCACATCCCCCTTCTCTTGTCCCCCCCCCCCCCCCCCCTGCCCCCCCCCCCCCCCGCCCCACCGGCAGGCCGCCAGCCGCTGCACTTCCAGGAGGACCTGGTGTCGAGTGCCGTGGCGGAGCTGAACCTGGCCCTGGCCCTGATGACCCAGGAGGCCCGCGGCACCGAGGCAGAGCAGCTGGCTCCAGACGTTCTGTACTACGTCTTCCTGTGCATCCAGAAGGTGTGTGTGTGTGTGTGTGTGTGTGTGTGTGTGTGTGTGTGTGTGTGTGTGTGTGTGTGTGTGTGTGTGTGTGTGTGTGTGTGTGTGTGTGTGTGTGTGTGCGTGCGTGCGTGCGTGCGTGCGTGCGTGCGTGTGTTTTAGTATCTCTGAACTGTGTGTGTGTGTGTGTCTGTATCTCTCTGTG
>OMKI01024747.1:0-11084 GCA_900302315.1 Phycis blennoides
CAGCACGTCCACAGCCATCAAGATCTCCAACAAAAAGGTACATAGCTGTGGACGCACACACACACACACACACACAGGCACAGGCACGCAGACATAAAAGGCAAAACATTATTATTGACCCAATAAAAATATGGAAGAACATGTATCTCTATATACTGTGTCTCGATGGAACCCAGCTGACACCCTGACCTTTGACCTTATTTGAGGCACCTGTCCATCTTGTTTACTAAAGAGGTGAGAGGTCACAGGCTCCTCCCACGCAGTGCTGCAGCTGGGCTTCCCTGGGTATATATACAAATGCACAGCAGAATCCCAGCAGGCAACATCAAATGCATCACATCGATTCAAGTTTATTATCATTATTTGCCTTATCATAATATCTCTGTGGTTTATGTATCTTCTATTTAACAACCATATGGCCACATCGCCATACAATTAATATACACATATAGAATTAATAATTACATACACACTTAGTACATCACATGTACAGCTCACGTGTGATATACAGAACACTGCTCTTCTCCCCAGGAGCGTGTATGTGTTTGTTTATGTGTGTGTGTGTGTGTGTGTGTGTGTGTGTGTGTGTGTGTGTGTGTGTGTGTGCGTGCGTGCATGTGTGTGCGTATGTGTGTGCGTGTGTGTGTGTGTGTGCGCGCGTGAGTGTGCGTGTGAGCTGTCAGACGAGATCTAGTGAGAGTGGGCTAATTGGAGTTAATTCACCATCTGTCTGTGAGAGCTAGCAGACAGGGTCATTAGCGGAGACAAGTCCAGCCACAAGGGAAGCTAAAGGGGACTCATCCTCCCTCAGTCCCTCTCTCAGCATCTCCTTTCCACTGTTCTGACTCTCGCCTCACACCATATCCCCTTTGTCTCCACTCCTTTTTTTTTTTTTTTTACCATCCATTATCCTCCAATGTGTCCCTCATCTGTGATTCAAACCCATTTCCAAAAATTCTGTAATCATTGCTCATCCTTTGTAAGTAAACCTCAGTATCGTTGTTTTGTTTATCTCCCTCGCCAAATTTAAGTCAATGAGCTGAGCGAGTGAGCGATATAGGGAGCTATGTGACGCTCATGGAGAGCTACAGCAGAGTGATGCCGCCATGGTTTAGCAAACCAACGCTGCCCTCTACCGGATACACTCCGTGCATGACAACACATTTAATACAGTCTATGGTGACAGTCAGAAACGATCCTACTTTACATACAACATACGCTATTTATACATTAAGGCCTTCGTATTAAAAGTATCGCAAGACCAACTAAGCCAATAGTTTAAAATTACACAACACGAATAATGATAGGGTTCAAATGTAATTAAATAGAATTAAAGCAATAGTTAATTCTATTCTCACATTCTCCCTATTCTATTGTGATATGAATATAAAACGTCCACGGTCTGACGTTATTTTGTATTTCCATTGTCCCAAGTCTTCATAGAATTAGCCGAAGTATTTCACGTACCTGGATCATTAAGCCACGTGCCCATTGAAACGCGTATTTACCTTGCTCAATGCAACTGAATGGAGGGTCTAAATAGGCCACGAAGGGACGCAACATCTTGAAAATCCACTTTTTGCATGTAGGTCTATTTGATGGTGGGCATGTGGATTTTAAGCAAACTATTCTTCTTCTTATGATTATTATTATTATGATTATTGTTTTGATTATTGATGTGCTTATTATTATCATAATTATTATTATCAATAATACAATGATTGGGGCAATACGTTTAAGAAGTTAGGAACGAACAACATGGATTGAGATTAGAATGTATGCGCCAACTTTCCACTCCACTAGGGGGAAGCAAACCCCAGAGATCCGGCTGCCATTGGTTGGTTCAGTTCAACTGAATTCAACTCGGGCACTGCGGTGTGTGTGGATCCACGGGTACTGCTGAAAAATGGCCGGGGCCGCGATAGTTCCTTTTGTAACTCGCTAAATTCATAATTATCGCAGTTGCCTATTTTATCTCTAATTATAGAAAGAAGAAAAGGTGCCGACATTTTTACAGCTCTTTGATACAACATTGGTGACTTTTGCGTGATTGCGATTTATAAGTGGATCTGCGTTTGCTTAGATGAGGTTGTGACGCTTTCAACGATTTACAAGTTTGGTTAGCTGACGGCTAGGCTAGGCTATAGTTAGCCGATAATGCTATTAGCCTAGTTAGCACGCTTGCGAGCGTTTATTTTGGCTACGTTTGGCATATCCGTATTTGTTTTTATCTTTTACATCATTTCTTAGACATCGGTTTAGCCATATTCACCGAGCTTGGTGGTAAACGATGTTACTGCTGGGCCCTTAGATTTAGCGTGGTTGTTAGTGCGTCTAGCTAACGAGCTAATGTTACAAACAAGTAGTTGCTAGTTGGCTTGTTTGTGTGCTAGCTAACGTTAGCAACTTAACCTGTGTTGGCCAACCGACAGTTTCGGCAAGCTAACCCTAAATTACGGTCACAAACAAACTACTGCTGTGGATAGAGCCGTTGTGTCTGCAATCATGTTTGAAATGGAGACGCACATATCATGCCTTTTCCCGGAGATATTGGCAATTATCTTCAGCTATCTTGAAGTTAAGGACAAAGGACGAGTGGCCCAAGTTTGCGCGGCCTGGAGAGACGCATCGTACCACAAGTCTGTGTGGAGGGGAGTCGAAGCCAAGCTCCATCTCCGCAGAGCGAACCCATCCCTGTTTCCCAGCCTCCAGACCCGGGGAATCAAGAAGGTCCAGATCCTTAGTCTGAGACGAAGTCTTAGCTACGTGATTCAGGGGATGCCGCAAATCGAAAGCCTTAACTTGTGCGGGTGCTTCAACCTCACGGACAACGGTCTGGGACATGCTTTTGTACAGGATATTCCATCATTGAGAGTGCTGAACTTAAGTCTCTGCAAACAGATAACGGACTCTAGTCTGGGCAGAATAGCTCAGTATCTAAAGAACTTGGAGGTGCTTGAACTCGGAGGATGCAGCAATATCACAAACACGGGACTTTTGCTTATTGCCTGGGGCCTCCACGGACTTAAAAGCCTTAACCTTCGCAGCTGCAGGCATGTGTCTGATGTGGGCATCGGACATCTGTCCGGCATGACTCGGAGTGCTGCAGAGGGCTGCTTATCTTTGGAGAAGTTGACTCTCCAGGACTGCCAGAAGTTGACTGATTTGTCCCTCAAGCACGTCTCGAAGGGCCTGAACAAGCTAAGAGTGCTCAATCTCAGCTTCTGCGGAGGTATTTCAGACGCCGGGATGATCCATCTCTCCAACATGACCCACTTGTGCAGCCTGAACCTGCGGTCCTGTGACAACATCAGCGACACGGGAGTGATGCATCTGGCAATGGGGTCTCTCAAGCTCTCTGGTCTGGATGTATCGTTCTGCGACAAGATAGGTGACCAGAGCCTTGCTTACATTGCCCAGGGACTTTACCAGCTGAAGTCCCTTTCCCTGTGCTCGTGTCACATCAGCGACGATGGCATCAACCGAATGGTGCGCCAGATGCACGAGCTGAGGACTCTAAACATCGGACAGTGTGTGAGGATCACGGACAAAGGTCTGGAGCTCATAGCGGACCACCTCACCCAGTTGACGGGGATTGACCTGTATGGGTGTACAAAGATCACCAAGAGAGGGCTGGAGAGGATCACGCAGCTCCCGTGCCTTAAAGTGTTAAACCTGGGACTATGGCAAATGACAGAATAAGATATTTTTTGGTGTTGTTTTTTGGGGGGTGGGGTGCTTTCTCTTTCAGTTTGAGCATTGTTTTATACTGCGGAGATATATTGTATTGGGGTTACGTTTATGTTTGGGTTAAAACGCAGAGGTTACCAACACGAATCACTGGAAAAGAGCAGGTCTGAAAGATGTCCTCTGCGGTGTCTCCTTGGTTTGATACGGTTTCATTCCAGTTCTCCCACTGTCCTAGCAGTCTATAACTTGGGCCTACGTTAAGTTCTTAATAGCTAGCTACCTCACACTCATTTAAGAAACAGGAGTGCCTACTAAAATTGAAATTAAAAAAATGACATTGCATTTTATTTGTCCTATTCCTTTGTTTTTATACTGCGTACAATAATGCGTACACCCTTTTATTATTTGGAGAGAAAAAAGACGGGACTACCTTGTGTGGAAGAACATTTTTGATAGAAAATGCCTTCTCTGGCCGATGTATTTTTCCTTATGTAAAACATATTTTTTGTAACGAATGACTGTTGTCCAGAAAATTGTACTTCAAATTGAAGTGATTTGATTGTATTTTTCATTTATTTCTTTAATTTCATTTTAGAATGTTTTGTTAGCGCAGTTTTGTATTCCTGCGGAATGCCAGATATCAGATAATTCTCAATGTTACTTTTAACAGTCGTATTGTGCAGAGCGGACATGCTTACCATGAACAGCTGGCAATCAGATATGCAATATCTCAACGCACCAGTCCTTTTCCTCCTAAGGAGCTTCCACTATACCATAAAAAAGTATGATTAAAAACAGTAATTTAACGTTTTTATATTCCTACTGTAGTAATATTTATGAATAAAGTGAGTTATGTTTCAATGAGCCAGTTGGGGTTTCTTTGCAGTCAAATGTGGTTTTATATCTTTCATATATTGTGTTTGGGAACAGGTTCTGGAACGGTTTGTTGTTTAACAGCAAAATATGTTCCCAAAAATCCATTTACTGAAATGTGTTAATGTGTGCAATTTAAGACTCCCATCATGATATTCAATTGCAAAAAAATCCTCATTAGATGCCAGTCATTGGATCTTAAAAAAGGAAAATTCCAAGACTGATAAGATATATTTATTTACATACATACAAAATGAAAATACTCAAACATGTCTGTTTAGCTTTCTTTTTACATGGTTTGATTTCTTAACACAAACAGAAGGCAGTACATTTCCCTTACAAATGCAGACATCAACAAAAACTACAGGACCATGATGCAACAGTTAAGGCTTGGGCAGGAAAATGTAGGCTAAACAAAGTGTCATTATTTTCCGAGGAGTGTAAGGAAGGTTAAATCTAACGCGGCTGACGAACCGGGCCAGACCAGTGTCAATTCTTGTCGCCTCCTTATGGATTATGAAACATTACAAACTCATCCATCTTCAATACATTTAGACCAATATGCATCTCAGCTTTCAGATACAATACCTAACACATCCTCCATTACTAACAGACAGGCCACACAAGACACTTATTTTTGTACAGCAGTCTGCCATCTCAAATATAATACACACTAATGGAAAACAAAAGGGATATGAACAAACAAAAGGGTATAGGGGATATTGTATGGAGAAATGTATAACTTAACAAGGATAATGCAAGAAAACTACTCTTCCATCACATAATCACGGGTTGAAACATCTGCAGTTCACGTATTTTGACACAAATTGTATTTTGACACATTTTCTCTGGACACTTGACAGCCATTTTATTGAGAGCAACTCGCTCCTCAGGATTCTGTGCAAACATTCAATGCATATTCATATGGTAAACATTTTTATATATGTATATCTATAGATCATGACTTCTGCAATTTATGGCAGTACTGTCACACACATTCTGTCTTGGAGACAAAATTATACAAACACAAAAGTCAACTGCACTGCTTTTAACTTGTCATATTTTTTTGAAAATGCAAATCTTCCACTAAATCATCTATATCCAGTCACATCACGTGTTAATTATCAAGTTATTTACAAACTGATCTAAAAATTCAAAATCTGCCAAAAAACAGACTTACATGAGCTGTAAATGCCACAGCACAATCAAAACCATGAGCCCTGAAGATTAAACAGTACGAATCCCTGGTGGAAATAAGGTCAACTACTGGAACCGACACATGATTTAAAATAATAAAAAGAAAAAAACCTCTCGCCTTTTTTCACAAATCCAACTAAAAAACACGAACCCAGGGCTTTTACGTGGGGTCGATACAAAAAACACGTATGATTTGCGGTCAAATGGTTACTAGGGTGGATGGGGAAATAAGTCTTCCATCATGCCTTAGCACCGTTGGTACAGAGGACTACACATCCCTGCATTAGGTCCACAACAGATCACTGCATGCTCCAAGGCCACTGGGACTCCACAACATTGCATACCTCATAAACACATGGACATTGTGTGCAAAAACCTCTGGAGTAAAACCTTTATTTTGTGACATTTAGTGCAGAACTACAGCCTTGCGCTCATTTTTTTATTTTTTATTCCTCTTCCTCTTTTAAATCTAGTGTGGGGCGACATGGTTTCTGTAGCATCGGCGTGCAAAGAAGTAGCTACAGCGGCCAAACTTCTGCCCCGTTTCTGCAACGTTGGCCAACACGCCCTGATCTGTAGCGTTGCTTTCAACCGAGCCCAAACCCAACACTCCAGTCAAGCGAAATATAATCGCGCCTCTAACAAGACCCAAACATCACAAGGGAACATTTGGAAAACATACTTTTTTTTTTGGTTTAAAGCATAGAGATTTGTGTGTTTAGGTGTTTAAATGACAATCTAACAATATCTGAACTTCTAACTAGTCTTAACAGATGGTATAAATTACGATGAAAAGCCATTGCTTCCTTCCCAATAGGAACACAGGAAAATAAATCAAATTACAGGTAAAAAAAAATGTTAAATACAAAAGCCTCGAGCATCAACCTTCCACCATGAATCAGCCAGCCCACCTCTGCCCTATTAAGATCTAGAGGGTTCCCTTAGGACCTAGAGGTTTCCCTTAGGACCTAGAGGTCTCCCTGAGGATCTAAAAGGTCTCCCTGAGGATCTAAAGGTCTCCCTTAGGATCTAGAGGTTTTCTGTTATCTACTCCGCGCTGGAACACAGAAACCGACTCGAAGAGCCACTGCGGACAACACTGCATGCCTCCAAAAAAAAAAAAAATTGTGCTCAACTTTAACACCACAATCCGTCATCGCGAGAAGAACGGTGGAGGCGAGTGAACCCAGCACCTAGATTAGCCTCCAAGTTCTTCATCCCCATGTGGATAATAAGCAGAAACACTCAGGAGACCCAGGAGAGGAAAGACACGTCCAGGCTTTAGGATGACCATCGCTCTCCCCCCCCCCCCCGACCCACACCAGGCGCCAGTTGACGCGGGGCGGTGCTTCAACCAAAGACGTGTTAGGGAACCGAGCTCACGGCCTCATCCGAAGCCTGAAGGAGGCGGGCGGGGGTCAAGAGGTCAGCACGACTCTTCGAGTGCGTTGACCACCTGCTCCAGAATATCAGGACAGTAGTCGGCGATCTGCTGCAGAACCACGTTGGCGTACTCCTGGAGCTCCCCGCTCTCCCGCTCGCAGACCTCCAGCTCCCCCTCCAGCTGCGGGGGAGAAAGACGGGTCAGAGTGTGGATGGGCGTCACAGCCCACAGGCGGGCTGCACCGAGACGGGACTGCGCCGGTGCTTATAACCCTTCATCCATTACAATGACGCAGTGTGTGTGACTGCGTGTGTAATTGTGGTAGTTTCGGGTTTAGGTTAGGAATGGGTGGCCGCGTTCCCTGGTGTGCGGATAGTGGCGAGGGAGGAAACCAATATTGGTTTTTTCCATGACGTGTTCAGTGATGCAGTGATGGTTGAGTTAATGCATTAGGTTCAGATACAAAGGATCCAGAGATCACAGCGCGTGCGCTTCAATGAAACCTCAAGACGTTTAGTGAAGCCGCCTGTGGTGAGCAAGTCGCTCCCAGTACCTGGTCGGGGCTCATCTTCTTCAGCTCCTCCTCCCATGCTAGGGGGTCGGCATGGTGATAGTGGGAGGGCGGGGTCAGCTGGCTGAGGATGCTGGGGTCGCGGTCGTGGCAGAGGTCCGTCAGGTGGGCGATGTAGAGCTTGAGTTTACTGCGGTTCTGGGCGAGGGCTAACAGAGGGGGGATCATCTGGCCGGCAGAGGGGGAGCGAGAGAGAGGACGAGGGGGCAAAAACACACAAGATTAGCAAGGGACGAAGGCAGAACATCTGGCGGAGAAGGCCGTCGTAAAATCATGGAGATGAGACAGGGGCCATGTTTTTACTCCAGTCATTCGTAACGGGGAAAATATAAAAATCAACCAAACGCAAACTGCACAACGTCTTAAATTAATTGTAGGAATGAAAGGAACACAACGACAGAAGCACCTTGACAGCACGGCATGCAGACAAGCCTCTCCAGAAGGAGACAAACCCCATCGGTCCCGGACTATGGGCCCAGGCCCACGGGGACGTCAAAACAGTGTATGAGCAGCGTGACACGGCCGGGCGGTCATGTCGTGTGGTGAGGAAGTGGTGCGTGCCAATGAGAACGACAGCTCTGTCGTCAGCTTAGTGCGTGTCCATGTGCAGACCGATCCCACACCCTCGCGAGCCCGTGAGTCTTAAGGAGGGTCGAGAATCGCTTTGGGCCCGAATGATCGAGAAGTGGGTTTGCCTTAACGAGCAAGGTGAGAGTCGCCCCAAGGAGAAGAGACCGAAACCAATGGGGCACCACGGCAAAAAGACATCAGGCATCGACGAGCGATGTCAACGACAAGACAAAAACACCTCACAAGACGAGTTCACAACGTCACGCAGGAAGAAGAGGGGGGAGAAGCGGGTGCAAAATGAACGAGCGAGGGAGACGAGCAGACATGCCACAGACACGCATGACGCGAGACTCGACGAGTGGGACTCGCTGTTGGTTCTCACCCTGAACAAAATGGCTGAGAGAGAGAGAGAGAGAGAGGGAGGGAGGGGGCACAGGGTTGGCTATGCCCATATGCCCTCCTCGTCATCCTGTCAGCGGACAGGTTGAGCCAAACGCAGCGGTGGGGAGGAACACTTGGTTAGTACAGTGGAGGAAAACCCAGAACAATGTCAAACTCCCGGCCTCGTCATGCAGACCCACACTGCCTCCGCAAGAACTAAGAACCCGTTTCGTTAAAAGTGTTAGTGAACCCCGTGTTTCAGCAACATTAAAAAAAAAAAAAAATTTTCAATGGTTACCACGGCAACCCTGTGATAATTGTTTTTTTTTAAGCTAGTGCACGTTGTCGAGTGCGAGCGCTATAATGAGCGATGTTGTACGTGAAGCGCGCCGCGCGCTGTGGCGTTGCGTGCTATAATGAGCGATGTTGTACGTGAAGCGCGCCGCGCGCTGTGGCGTTGCGTGCTAGAATGAGCGATGTTGTACGTGAAGCGCGCCGCGCGCTGTGGCGTTGCGTGCTATAATGAGCGATGTTGTACGTGAAGCGCGCCGCGCGCTGTGGCGTTGCGTGCTATAATGAGCGATGTTGTACGTGAAGCGCGCCGCGCGCTGTGGCGTTGCGTGCTAGAATGAGCGCCCGAGAAGTCAACCCTTCAACATTAACCGCACGCCGGGCAGAGCGCCACACACACGTCCGCCGCGGTGTTAAGAGTTGGCGTATCGTCTCGCGGGTCGCTTCCACGTCACCATCAGAACCACACAGAGCAGAGTGGGGCGTTCACAAACCGGTCGGCCGTTTTTTTCCGAAATGGCGGAAATAATACAAAATACAAAAAATACAAAATTGGGTTCACTAAAACTTCCAGTGTTTACATGACAATCTATCAATATCAACATCTTGGATCATGAAAATTTCACAAAATGTCCTCCCCTGCTAGCGAAAGAATTTATATCACCCTAGAATGTATTAATCAAGTTTAAACTCGGGTTAAGCCTACTACTACACCTAGATGATGTTGACATATCTAAATCTGTACAAGCGTACTCATGTACTGCAAGCAAAACAATTCGATACACCACGCTCCTTTGTCTCCTCAGCAAATGGAAACAAGTTGTTGCCATTACAACAGGAGAGGGGTGGATGGGAGGTCATTGGTGGGGAGGCCAGGGTACCTGATCAGGAGAAGGTTTGTGATTGGTCTGATCAGGGGCAGTCTTCAGATGGTCGTCGTCATAGTTATCCGCCATAAGCTTCATTCGGTTCTGAGTCTGTAGGTGATGAGAGAAGAACAGGAGAACAAAAGCTCAAGCAGGCAGACAGAAAAGTGGACGAGTGACGGCACAAAGCACAGACCATTCATCACGTCAAGCTTAAAGCCTTCCCTTTTGCTCTTCAAAGAACGCTGAAGATACTCAACGTGGAAGGGTCTTCTACAACGGCTGATACACGACAAACTGTCTTTTTCAAGTCCTCCCATTTGTCCGAGTTGCACAAGGAAGCCATTGTACTTGGTCCCAGTGAGCTGCTAAGACCACAATAATGCCGGACACACACACACACACACACACACAGACACAGACAGAGAGACAGAGAGACAGAGAGACAGAGAGAGAGAGAGAGAGACCCCTGATCCCGACGGGGCTGGCTGGAGGACGGCAGGGCGACAGACCTGCTGCTTGAGTTGCTGCACCAGCCGGTCCTTCTCCCGCTTCAGCAGCGCCACCTCGTCCTGAGTCTTCTTCTTCTTGGAGGAGGACAGCTCCAGCAGCGCGATGTTGGCGTCCTTCTCGCTGATGGCCGCCAACAGCGCCTCCTGTCTGCGAGGACGGAGCGCGCGGAAGAGAGACGGCGTTTGAACCCACACGGGTGACGGGCCTCACAGGGGCATTCATTATTAATAGCAATCAATTTCCCTGTCTGTGGGGGGAGGGGCGGCCAGAAGCGGCTGACATTTTAGAATATGCAGGTGGAACATTAATAATCAAAAGTAGGTATGTTCTGACTTAGGCCTTGGTGGGTGCATGTGCATTTTTTCTATTTAACCAGGTCGCTCTCATTAAGATTTAACATGTCTTTTACATGAGGGACCAGGCCAAGACCACCGTGTGTGTGTGTGTGTGTGTGTGTGTGTGTGTGTGTGTGTGTGTGTGTGTGTGTGTGTGTGTGTGTGTGTGTGTGTGTGTGTGTGTGTTTTTGTGTGTTTGTGTGTGTGTGTGTGTGTGTGTGTGTGTGTGTGTGTGTGTGTGTGTGTGTGTGTGTGTGTGTGTGTGTGTGTGTGTGTGTGTGTGTGTGTGTGTGTGTGTGTGTGTGTGTGTGTGTGTGTGTGTGTGTGTGTGTGTGTGTCTCATGTGTGCGTGTGCATGTGTGTGTGTGTGCGTGTGTGTGTGTGTGTGTGTGTGTGCATGTGTATGTTTATGT
>OMKI01024748.1:0-10648 GCA_900302315.1 Phycis blennoides
ACCACAGACCATCAGACCCCGAGACCCCCGGACACACAGACCCGCAGACACACAGACCCGCAGACGCACAGACCCCCAGACACACAGACACATAGACCCCAAGACACACAGACACATAGACCCCAAGACACACAGACACAAAGACCCCCAGACACACAGACAGGCTAGGATGAATATGCTTGTATGAAGGGAAAGGTGTTCACAAAAAGGGGGAGAAGGGCAAGAGGTGGAGGCCTCACCTGTCTGCTGGTCCAGGGTGTAGTATCCCTCCTTACAGCGACAACAGTATTGACCAAGCCGGAAACCCTGGCCTGTGATTGGCTCGCACTGAGAGGGAGGGAGAGAGAGAGAGAGAGAGAGAGAGAGAGAGAGAGAGAGAGAGATTTCAGTGTATTCATATTCTATTGGGTGGTGACGCCACATTCCCAGTCTCTGATGAAATACAACTCTATAAGTTAACACACAATGACTCCCTGTCTTATAGTCTGCAGACCCACCCACCCCTGTCTGTCCGCCTCCCACTCTCTCGCCATCTCTCTTCTCACCCCCCCTCCTCTCTGTTCTGTGGTCTCTCACTCCATCTCTCTCCATCTTTCTCCTCACCCCCCCCCCTCTGTTCTGTGGTCTCTCTCTCTTCCTCTCTCTCTCTCTCTCTCTCTCTCTCTCTCTCTCTCTCTCTCTCTCTCTCTCTAGTAATCTAAGTTAAAAGCTAAATGGAGGCGTAATGCCTTCACTGGACCATTATCCTTTATTTCAGGCAAATCCTCATTCACACACACACACACACACACACACACACACACACACACACACACACACACACACACACACACACACACACACACACACACACACACACACACACACACACACACACACACACACACACACACACACACACAGCTGGCCCAGCCCTGCAGGGGTTAAGACACCTGGTGGCAGCTGGTGGGGGGGGGGTGGTTAATGTGTGACGGATTACATTACCCCTCGTCTTCATTCCTCCCAGGATTTAGTTTGCATCTTGTTTGAATTACATTTCTGAACTTCTGTCTGCTCTCGGCCTGAGTTCAGATCCCCTTTCAGCAAACGGCCCTGAGTACGCCTGAGGTTGTGACCAGTGTTCCTGAGGTCACGAGGAGAGGTCCGTACGACAAGTCTAAAATCACTAAATAACACGAACACAAACTCTCTTATTGCTCGAGCAACTCCTGCTCAGGTCAGGAAGTGAGAAGGACCTTGAGTCTGAACTGTTCAGTGCTCATTCTTGTCTTCTCTCGGTCCTCCACGCAGGCTGACCATGAGCATATCCCCTGTGTGAAGCTGGTTCTCTGTAGAACTTATGCTGTTCATCATGTTCTCTACAATAAGACAGAGAAGCTGTGGGACTATTTGAACGTCCTGTCACCAAGCAGTTATGTTGTAATCCAAGCAACTAAAATGCTTCCCCATCAAGAGACAGAGCTCAGTAGGGTCACTCGGCTGTCTGGGATTATATTTAGCTGAATAACCACCCTGTTTGTTTTTGCTAAATACCAATCATATGTCCCCAATAACCCCACCTGTCAATCACAGATCTTACGTCTGCTTTTAGGATGATTAACCCCGGGACGGACGGACGCATCAGGCCACCCAGAACCACACCAAGTGGGTCAGATGCTGGCTTTGGGTTGCCAGGTGGGTCGGAGACACCGCTGGCTTTATTTGGGTTGGGGGAGATGATGGGTGTGGCCTGAGAGAGGGTGAGGAATGGATGGGGGAGAGTTGTAGGTGTGGCTTGGAGTAGAGGGTGAGGTAGGACTAAATGGGGAAGAGTTGTGGGTGTGGCTTGGGGTAGAGGGTGAGGTGGGGTGGGGGTGGGGGTAGAATGAGACGGATTATCATCTCATCCCACAGATCATCTCACAGACCACCGGTTGTCTTTAAATAGACGGGATGAGGAGGGTGGAGGAGGGAGGGGCCGGGGGGCCGTAGGGGAATGAGAGGCTGAGGAAGAGGTGAGGGTGCAGGTGAAGGAGGCATGACAAAGAAGGAGAAGGAGCAGTGATGAAGGAGGAGAAGGAGGAGTGGAGTGCATGCTGACAGAGGCTCGTTGGGACTGTGTTGTGGTGGTGTCAACTGGCTAGACCCGGACCGTGTCCAGACCAGGACCACGGGACCCTGGGGGGACGCCATACATGCTTCCGACCACCAGCAGTTTGTCTGGAAACTTCTCAGGGCTCTTGAAGAAGTTTCACTCCGAGGGTCCAGTAGACCTGCCCTCAAGTTGCCTCCACGTCCCGTTTATCTCTAGTGGCTCTGGGCCAGCTGTGCTGCCTGGCATGTAAACAGTTTGTCTCAACTCCTGCATTATCTCACTGGGGCTCTGAGGGGGGCAGTGTCCCGTGTGGCCCCCCTAAATGTGGAGTTCAGTTTTAAATGATTATACACGCACTTTCAATGGCACATCAATGTCAAGAAACATCTAACATAATTCTTATTAAGAATAATTCTCTTAATAATATAAAAAATTATTAACCATAAATGCCCCCCAATAAAGTTCTAGAGGCCTGTCTGAGAGTCTTTCCAAACAATTGTAGTTTATTTTGCAAAGTCAAGTCAATACTTTTCCTAAGGGTGTGCACTATGCCTGTGGTGTTCTACTTCCTTCTAACCTGTTAATCAACATTGCCTTCAGGCTAGGGTATAGGTTGGGCTTATTGAAGCAACGCAGCCCAGCCTAGTGTTCCACACTCACACCAACTTTTGGCAGGAGAGTGGAGATGTTTTGGACTCCTGCTTGGTTGACCTTCAGACGGACCTTCTGCTGTTTGAGACCCAGCAGGGGGCCAGTCCGAAAGGTTGGAGGAACACATGTGGATGGAAGAGGAATCCCAAAGCCAGCACGTGCTCAAGTGCTCACAATTTAGCTGACACTTTCATCCTGGAGACTAGAGACACATCAAAGAAGACTGAACCCCGAAACATTCAGCTGGAGACCACTAGAACCTAACCACTAGCCTATCCTGAAGTCACACCAGCACATCCACTAAATACTGCATCATGTCTCCATACTGCATCATGTCTCCTCACTGCATCATGTCTCCACACTGCATCATGTCTCCACACTGCATCATGTCTTCATACTGCATGATGCAGTGTGGGGATCCTTTGATCCTTGACAGCCATGTCATTCCTGATCACTTATGCCTCAGACATATCCCTTCTCTGATCATAGGAAACCACCTAGATTGAGGTGGAATACAATGGACCACGCTCTGGATTAACTCCATCGGGAGAGATAGGTGAGGACACAAGAACATCTGGAGCTGGAGGAGCAGGGATGGAGCCACGGCTGCCACAAGAACAACCCAGCCTAGAGGGTGTTGGTGGGGGTCCTGGGAGAGAGGTGAGGGGGGCACTGGGTCTTACCTCCATGGAGGTGCGGTTGCACTGGTGCGTGTCAGCGAACCAGCCTTCTCCCACTGCGCACTGGTCCACGTCGATGCTCTGGACGTCAACGTCCACACGGATCACACCCCTGCACACAAACACACATGTTTATGATTAAAGTTGAATGGTATTGACCAGTACATTGAATGGTACAGACCACTTAAAGGCCAAGTAGATGTTTACGCTGAGGACAACATCAGCAGGTCTGTCTTTTAAAAGTCAGGTGCTCCCCAGCGCTCCCTGTCCAATCAAAGCTCCACCCACTCCACGAGGAGTAAAAGCCATTGACGAGAGGACCTTTCAGTCTTTATTGGTCATTCTCAGTATTTGTACATATGGGGACAAGATTTGTTCTTTGCATTTGACCCATCCTATGGTACATAGGATGCAGAGAGATCAGGATGAGGAGGAGGAGATCAGAGACGTGATTGGACGAGGGAGAGTCCTGGGTCCTAAATGCTTTGGCATTTGTGAAGTGCTAGGAAGGTTCTGCACAATGTGGTTGCTTTTTTTTATTTGGTTAGAAATGTAGAACCTGAGAACACTCATAGAACATATGATATTAAATGATAGAACCACAGAGCCATATCATCCTAGAATCTCAAACCTTAGAACCTTGAACATATAACCTGCATTCCCAAATCATAGAACCTTATATAATACCTTACAACCTAGACCCTAGAACCTAAAATCATAGAACTATAGAACCATAGAACGCTAGAAACATTAGGAACCATAGAAACAGTGATTTGGTCATACAAAACATACCTAGTATGTACTTATAATGAAGTGCAAGTCTCTTTGTGTTGTGTTATGTAATTTTGCAGCAGTGTGTTTTGTGTTGTGTAGTGTGTCGTTTGTTGTTGTGTGTAGTGTGTTGTTGTGTAGTGTGTAGTGTGTTATGTAGTGTGTTGTGGTGTAGTATGTAGTGTGTTGTTGTGTAGTGTGTAGCATGTAGTGTGTAGAGTGTAGTGTGTTGTTGTGTAGTGTGTAGAGTGTTGTTGTGTAGTGTGTTGTGTAGTGGACAGAACCAGACCTGAACTCAGGGGTGAGGTCGGGCTTGAGGCCGTAGAAGGAAGTGGAGAGCGTGAGCAGCCAGGCTGGCAGGAAGTGGCCATCCTTGCACTCCAGGAAGGGGGTGTCAGCCAAGCGCACTCCGCTGCGATTGGTCACATAGCCGTCACCCCGCCTCCACTTGGGCGTGTCCAGGGTGGTGAGGTCATTGAAGAGCACCCGCTTGGACAGTGCCGCCAGCGGCTGCCCCTCTAGGCCCGGGGACTTGAGGTCGGAGAACCAGCCGTCGTCTGGGTCGGGGGCTGAGCTGGGGGTGGAGCCAGGGCTGGGGGCGGGGCCAGGGGGGTGTAAGGTCTCCCAGGTCTTGGTCAGGTCCTGGAGCAGGATGTTGGGGACCTTGAGGCCCGGTACTCGCGAGGCGACCAGCGCCAGTCGGGGCGTGGCGGCGGCTGGCTCGGCATCGAAGGCGAGCAGGGAGCGCATGATGAGGGGCTGGGCCTCCAGGAGCGCCCGGGCCAGGGCATGGTACCACTCCATGTCCTCCTCCAGGCTGGCCTCCCGCAGGTCGCTGGCCTGGAACACCAGGTTCAGGAAGTTAGCCGTGTTGGCCAGCGCGTCCACGGCCGGGCCCAGCGGCCCATAGAACCCCCCCGGCAGGACCGGGCTGCGGGCGGCAGGCCGGTAGCCTCGGGAGCACCCCTCCAGCGCCAGCACTGCCGGGTCTCTGCTGTACAAGAAGCTCTCAGCCGCCTGCCCGCCGTCCGGTTCCTCCGGGCTGGGCCGCTCGGAGCCGGGGGGGTCCGGGGTGGCGGCAAGGGGGTCTGCCGTGGTCCCGGTGCTGTTGAGCAGAGGGTCCGGCAGGGTCTGGTTCTCGAGTCCCCCCGTCCCCACCTCGGCTCCTGAGGTGAAGTCGCCAGAGAGTGTGATAAGGAGCAGGGGCAGTAGGAGGAGTAGCGTAGCAGGACTCATGCTGTCACTCGCTCCGCGGGGCGGTGGGGCTTCAGGTATCCTCCAGGGGGAGAAACACAGGAGGGCGTCACATGATCCCGGCGCGGCCGAGGATGGTCGGTGCTCCCATCTCTCCTGGGCGGCAGCAGGTGTGCGTCGTCTGCAGCTCACATGCGCTCACAGCCACACACACACACACACTCACGTGCAATTAATCCTGCGCATCTGTTTCAGGAGAACTCGGTGCAAACGGAGAAAGCCTTCAGCGCAGAAAAACCCTCCAGACATCTCGGCATCTCCTGGTCAACAGCGAGACACGCGCCGCGCACCACCCACCGCGCACGCACACGCCACACACGCCCCCGTAGCGCAGAGTCTGTGGAGGAGAAGCGAGGACACCGAGAGAGATGGAAGCTCTGCGACACGACGAATGCAGAGTGACGCCGGAGGGGAGGAGAGGGCTGGGGGGAGGAGGGGAGGAAGGGGAGGGATGCCCCAGAGTCGGGGGATTCCGCGGCTTAAGAGGAGGAGGAGGAGGAGGCACCGGTGGAGACGAGGGATGAAGGAGGTTCTGATCTCCTCTGCAGGGAGAGGACAACACCTGATAACTGCTGTGAACCTCTCCTCTCTCCTCTTCTCCTCTCTCCTCACTCTCTTTTACCTTTCTCCTCCTCTTCTCACCCCCTCCTCTTCTCCTCTCCTCTGCTCTCCTCTATCACTCTGTTCGACCTGCTGAGCCTCTCCTCTCCGCATGCAGGAGGCGATTAGAGTTGCACATCTGTCGGTGTGGTGAGTGTGAGGGGGGTCAGCGAGAGTCCCGGCCCACCGCAGCGCGTTGAGGACAGCGGCGGCGGGGAGGAGAGCATCTCCCTGGGTTTGGGGGGGGCTTAATCCACCAGGCGGCAATTCTTAATGGACGCCTGAATGTAGTGCAGCTTAACCTCATCCTCTAACACACACACACACACACACGCACGCGCGCGTGCACACAGGCACGGGCACACACACACACACACGCACACGCACATGCACACACACACACACACACATGTTCAAGCGCACACACAAATGACCCACAACCCACTCCTGAGGCTGGCGAGGGGCTTCATGGAAACCTGCTGGGTTATCAAGTGTGTGTGTGAAAGAGAGAGAGAGAGAGAGATAGAGCGAGGTACAGAGACAGTGAGAAAGCTGTTTGATAAGGGATCACATTCCATTCAACGCAGCGGAAAGAGAATCACAAGAAGATTCATGTGACCATGGCAACTAAACTAGTCCACGAGCGCACACACACACACACTCACACACATGCATGCATGCACACACCCCTACACATGCACACACGTATGTGCACACACACACACAAACACACACACCAGTAGGTGAACCTGAGCCATGTAGACCCAGTGGGGGGCGGTCTGTAGTAGTGTCACACCTTGTGTGTGACATAACGTGTGCGCATGTCTGCTAAATGTAAACTTCACCATCCTCCTGATATTTTAAAACACTCTTATGTTTTAAAATATCAGGATTATCACTCTTAAAACACTCTGTATACACTGTAGTACATTCATACCCACTTATACACACTGTGGTATTAACTATTCACAAAATTGTACTAGCACGACTTCAGCAGTGGTAGTAAGTGATCTTACTATATAGTATCTGATAGCATGCAGCGACCCCTGTCCCCTGACTGGTGTTACTACACCAACATGAACCCGCTGCTGACGAGCTGTATCATCATTCACACTTCAGGTTGGACTCCGAGTTTATGAGAGTTTAAAATGTCTTTAATGAATAAAAAAAAACCCTTCCACCATCTTATTACTCTGTTCTATTCCATTTGGTCGTTCTGCTCTGTTGTATTGTTCTGTCCAGTTCTACTATAACGTGTTGTACTTTAGCATGTTCTACTTTAACATGGTCTACTAGCACATTTTCTCTATGTTGTACTTTAAAATGGTCCAATGTTCAACTCAAACATGTTCTCTATGCTCTACTATAACGTGTTCAACTAGAACATTTTCTCTACGTGCTACTAGAACATGTTCTACATTTTCTCTATGTTCTACTAGAACATGTTCTACATTTTCTCTATGTTCCACTGTTACATGTTCTACTGTGACGCTCTGAGCAGGTGCCTCCACTTCCAGACGCGTCCCTGTGGTCACGTGACGCAGCCTCGGCCTATTTCTTCCATTCTCCCATCGCTTCGCCTCGCGTTCTCCTGCGCATGTCTGTACTATCTGCTCCCCCTGGTGCGCAGGCCTCTGGCCGCCACACTTTATTAATATTAGAATACCTTCATACACATTCATACTGGCATTGACAGTGCATTCCGAGGAGCGCGTTATTCTCCAGCGACCAGGCCGTATGTCGACCCGCGGGGTCGCTGGTTTTCCAGACCGCCTCAGCCGTTGTGTGTCGGCTGCATGGATGCGGCTGCACGGTAGCGGCAGATGCGGGATGACACGCTCTGCGTTCAGCTGCTAGGCTCAGCATCGGCGACGTCGCTCGGGTTCTTTCTTCCGCCCAGAGCGCAGATGCCATCCGCTGGAGCGATGTGATGCGCACCGCGGTGTTCCCTTCGCGACTCCTCGAGGAATAATGACGAGCACCGCGCAAGATATGTCGCCCGACTTTGTCTTGATGCGCCTGGTTGCCGCGGCGGAGGACGACCGCGCCGTGGACGCGGAGAGCGGCGCAAGTGTGTGTTCGGGGGGCCCGTCGGGGGGGCTGGGAGTCAAAGCAGGCCTGGCGCATCCCGGCAGCCTCCCGTCACTGAACAGCGTCTCGCTCCACGCCGCGGGATCGGCGGCACCTGCCGCGTGCCGGACCTCGCTCTCCGTCCCGTCTCTCCCGCAGAGCGTGGAGGCCCAGGGAGGGGAGGTCCCCTCCTCCCGGGGCGGGCTGCGTCCCCGGCTGCTGCTTTTCCCCGACATCATGATGAGGGGCGCGGAGCGGGGACTGGACCGGGAAGCGGACCGGCCGTTCGGCTTCGCCAAGACGCGCGGCTTCTCGCGCTCTGACCCCGCGTTCAACGTCAACAGTGTCAGTAACAACGTATCGACGAGCCCCGGCCGGGAGTGGGGGGTCCACCCTCCCCGGTCGCTCTCCACCGCAGATTCGGACCCGGCGGAGATGTGGCCGCTTCTGTCAGAGAAGTCTCGCCGCCTGGCCCTGATCAACGCGCAGTGGGACTGTCCGCCCGGCGCCACGCAGGGCTCCGTGTTTAAGGACCTGGCGCGGCGCCTCGGCTCGCTGGGGGGCGGCACCCCCGTGCCAACATGCTCGTGTCAGGGGGGCGGGTCACACGGGACATCCGGCACGCCGGTGGGGGAGTTGGACCCCGAGGACGACCCGACGGAAACCAGCGACGCTCTGCTGGTGCTGGAGGGGTTGGGGGCGGGGGAGGGGCTGGAGGGGGAGGACGGGGAGGAGGACGAGGAGCGCTGTGACTTCTTGCTCCACAGGAAGCGGGCGATGGTGGAGAAGCTGTCCGGGTCCTTCTCCCTCGGGAGCCTCCAGGCGGAGCTCACTAGGGGGGAGGAGTCAGATGCCAGCCGCCCATCACCACCGGGCGAGGGCTCTCCCCCGTCCACTCCCGCCCCCCGCCGCTCCCCCCGGCTGACCGGCTCCCCCGCTGGCCAGGCCTCCGCCCCGCGGTGTACCCCCACTTCCAGGGGGGGAGGGCTGGCCGACACCACTCTCAAGGTCCCGGGCCGGTGGAGGAGCGGCTCTCTGAAGGGCCGCCTCAGCAGAATGTTCCGGACCAAGAGCTGCGGTGGCGCCGGGGCGGGGCTCCTGCTGGACGCCGGGCCCGAGGGGGGCGGGTCCACAGGGAGTCTGGTGGGCGGGTCCACGGGATGTCTGGTGGGCGGGTCCACAGGAAGTCTGGTGGACGTGGTGGGCAGGGCGGGGCCGGGACCAGACAGGTGAGGGATCAGATGAACGCCTGTAGGTTTGTGTGTGTGTGTGTGTGTGTGTGTAACTGTGTCTCTGGATTCTCCAGGTCAGGCGGGGGTCGACTGACCCGGACACACAGTGCCTTCTCTCCTGCCTCGCTGTCAGCCTTCGCTGGTAAGGACCTCGTCCTCCTCCTCCGTCTCTCCTCCTCTATCTTCCTCCACCCTTCACTCCACCTGTCCATCACCCCTCCATCATGAACCTCCTTCAGCCTCCATGGGGGTGAAGGAGCAGAGGAGGGTCCACCCTCTGTCCTGAGAGTGAGGGAGGGACAAGGGGTGGAGGAAGTGAGGAGGAGAGGAGGAGATGAGGAGATGGAGGGTCTGGCAGGAGACAGCTTTGGGAGTTGTGGCTCACTCTTTGGTTCTGGAAGTCAGACTCATCTGTCTCAACAATTAAACTCTCTCTGTCTCTCTCTCAGGTGAGACTGCGTCCCTGGTGGATATTTCTCGTCGAGGGGTCAACATGCCCCGCCCCCCCACGCCGCCACCCCCACCAAGACGGAGTCTCAGTCTCCTAGGTAACAAGTCTTCATCATGATCATCCAAATAATACAGTTTGCTTATTCCGTTATTATTTTATTTTATAACCATCAATAGTAATGACTCCTATGTCCGTTCCTAAACTCCTTTCCTTGACCTCGATGGAAAACCTCATGAGGTCAAGGAAACATGAATGTCTGTTCACTCCTCTCACATGACAACATCGATCCCAGTAAGGAGGACTGGATGGAGATAATCTGCGCAGTGTTGATGTTTGTTTTGGTTCACAGCTGAACGGGACGTCTCTTTAAGTGTTCCCGCCGCAAGGAATTGTGGGACGGCATTATGTCCTTTGGTAAAGGATGGTCCAGTGTACCCAACGCTAAAGGAGATAGGAAAGGAAGCATTGATGCTCCTTTCCTTAGCATTAAGAGAATTTAACAGCTCTCATCATGGCTGCCACCTAGCTACGTTTGGGTCATTCCAGTCATCTAGGAACCTTCCTCAGCATGAAGGATGATTAGATTAGGCTCTGAGATACCTCCCTGCTTGATGTACTTCCTTCCTTCCCTTGCCTCCTTCCTTCCTTCCTTCCTTCCTATTTTATCAGGAACTTTCAACCCCTTCACTTTGTTTACTTGCTTCCTAACTCCTAACTCCCCTTTGTCCCCCACGTTCCTCACCTCCTCCTCCTCCTCCTCCTCCACCTCCTCCACCTCCTGGTTCTGTTCCAGACGACATTGGAGGGCCACAGCCCGGGTCTTTCCTTGCCAGCGCAATGGGCGCGTCCCTGCAGTCCCTCCCCC
>OMKI01024757.1:14139-26489 GCA_900302315.1 Phycis blennoides
ATTCAGAGCACACCGAATGGACAAACATGTCACTGAAGTGCTCGAGTACGCCTCGCCTGTGACAGTGTGAGCGGCGCACACGTGTGTGTGTGTGTGTGTGTGTGTGTGTGTGTTTGTGTGTGTGTGTGTGCCAGGGGGTCGGGGGGTCAATGTGTTGAGGCACAGCACTACTTGACCCCACATGGCGAGAGAGTAGACTGGGAATCTAAAAGGTCTCTCAAGAGGGAAACCATCACACAGGTGGTGGCGGATCGGAGAGAGAAACCGGGGCGAACCAGAAACTAATAAATACAAAGAAACAGAAGAGAAATGCACGGAACGCGGGATGATAGAATAAGGCCGAGGAACTCGATCACAGTGTGTGTCTGCGTGCGTCTTTGACTTCAAGAACCCGTCGCACACAACAGAGTCTTTGTGTTGCGTTATGAAACGCCGTGTTCTTCTCTACCCAGGGACGTGTTATTTTCTCTTCATCAAACTACATCATAAAGAATGATACTTGCATCTGATATGCTGCTTACTATTTAATTTAGCTCGACGCTTTTTCATTATTATCAAGTGACTTACAGGGAATTCAGATACGTGTCACTGAGGAGTCGGTAGGAACTACTCTATCTCACTCCAAGATGGCCACAGGGTAGACTGTGGAGCCCAGACTTTAAGAGTTCAAACACAGAACCTTGCGGCTGGGAGTCAAAACACATTTACCATTGCTAGATTATCCTGTCTGGGCCTATGGTACAAAATGCAGCCATCGTTACACGTCAGCATTAGCTCAGCTACGTGAAAAAAAAATTACTTACACAACCCAAACATGTTCTGAACTCTCAGGAGAAAGGTTGACCCGGAAGGCATCCAATATGTGCATCTGTGCAGAAGGTTAAATGAGGTGATGGTTTTCTGAGGGAACTGATCCATGTGAGGTACAAACGTCATGATGATGTGTGTGTGTTCTACAGTTCAAAATGTTGGGAGAACACCGAAAAGAATAAAATAGGTTTAATATGCAATTCATGTCCTGTTCTGCTGCTTTGTGCTGAATTTAACATTTAGCCGTTCCGACAATCGAATTATGTAGACAAACGCGTTGTTTGTTTTGTATAATATTTCACTCTCACTTTCGTAGCATCGCTGCAAATCTGTTATTTACACAGCCATTTTGTCATTTTGTGGACGCGATTCATCCAATTTGACTTACAAGCGAGGCTAACAACAATCAAAGCACAAAATGTTGTTAGAGCAGCTACAAGAAAAGGTTTTAGTGCTGTACAACCTAGTTTAAAAACAACTGAGAGAGGGTTCAAGAGAGATCATTTAAAAAAAAAGATAGAAGTATAGTATATATTAGTATAGTATTTATTAGTTGGAGTGTCAACAATTAGAGGAGATAGCACATCACACATGAACATGCTTACAAAATTCCATAGCAATTACTGTCAAATTCTACAACATTGAAACGGCTCAAAATTACATTTACATTTGCATTCAGGGCATTTAGCAGACGCTTTTATCCAAAGCGACTTACAAAGAGTACATTTGTCATAAGAAGGTAAAACATTTCAGTGCAGCTAATACAGTAAGAAAGTCACCAGAACAAGTTTCAAGCATTTCAATTGCTAGATTAACCAGTATGCAGTATACAACATCTCTGACTAAGTGCCAAGTTACAAAGAGCGATCAAAGTGCTAACTTACAAAGAGCAATTAAAGTGCCAAGACGTACAACAAATAAGAGCATGAGGGTAGGGTTATGCAGGGTTCAGATGAACTCTGAACAAGTGGGTCTTGAGTCTCTTCCGGAAGATGGGGAGTGACTCTGCAGTCCTGACATTGGCCGGGAGCTCGTTCCACCACTGTGGTGCCAAAACGGAGAAGAGTTGGGATTTCGCCATCCGACCTTTTCCTTCTTTTAGTGATGGCGGTGCCAGTCGACCAGCTGAGGTAGTTGAACGGAGTGCGCGAGCAGGGGCTCGAGCACTCCTAGTATTATCTTACTAGCGTTAGATAGTAACGAATCAATTCAACACAAAGAGGACACACATTGTATCCAAGCTGCCTTATACAGAATACCCACCATGCAATTTCTTGGCCTTGATGACTTACTGAATACAGGAAGGTGGCAAAAATCGTCATTGGTAGGGTCACAAAATAAAACACCCAAACAAGGTTGAAACGAAACCTGAGAGAAACACAGTGTGAGATTTGACAAAAATGAAAAGACCGATAAATTCATCCATTTCACAACTCTGAAATTAGGTGTTCCGCTGTTATACGTTTTTATAAACACATATACATGGTGATTTGTATTTCTCCTCTCTTGACCTTCATTGGCAAGATCAAGAAAAGGCAGTTCATTACACTCCCAGATTCATCTAGAAAGGCATAACGATGAATCAAAAGAGGAACTAAAGTACTAAAGTACAACTCAGAAATGCTGGCTAACCAATGAGATATCGCTCACAAATTGGGAGAAACAGTATTAATTGAACACATTCATCCAAAGCACCTAACTAGTGAGGCTGAGAACGAACATTCAGGGCTGTACAAGGTAGTTTCTAAAGCTAAACTACCAAGTGACCTGAGAGATTGTACTTTTCCGCATTCTAAATTCTACATAGATAGTACAGTTCAGCAGAGTGCAATCTAAAATGCAATACTACAGCTGAAATAACACCAACAAATTCCCAAGTCAGTATATATTTAACATATCTTTTGATTGCTGGTAATCAAGGCTGAAAACCCAAAGCAGCCTGGTGTTCTGTTTGAAGAGCATAAACATTTAACTACAAACTGAATGCAGTCTTGAGACAAGCATAATAGTTTATTATTGGCCAGCTAAAGATTTTGTTGATTTAGACCTTGTGTGCTGACCTTATCCAAACAACAAACCACCACATCAACAAAGCCATAGTTAGATGCCTTGAATTTGAAGCAGGGCCCAGAGCTCATTTCAGCTAATAACATTTCAGAAGGTGTGCAACGGACCAGTAATGCTGGCTGATGCTAGTTTGGGTTTTATAACTGCACATTTTGTTATTGACAGCGGTTAATGGGTGATAGCCATAGGAAAAAAAAACAACGTGTATGTTCTTTATAGCCAACTTGCCGACCTATTTCGAGCACTTGATCCTGGTCTTTTCTGAAGCAGCGTAGCTCTCTAAGACACCCCAGACACGAGCGCGATTGATGCGTCATTAGGGATTTCAGCCTATGGAAAAACATTGAAGCACTATTCATATTTTATTATAGCCAACCTTGCAACTGCAATCCATTGATCACAGAGGTAAACTGATCTTTGCAAGATTACTTCACGGCCAAGTATTTTATTTCACCTTTGTCTGAGCTCTTACATCTACATTTAGGGGATTTAGCAGACACTTTTATTCAAAGCGACTTACAATAAGTACATTTGTCAGAAGAAGGTGAAACATTTCATTGCTGTTAATACAGTCAAGAAAGTCACCAGAACAAGTTTCAAGCATTCCAATTGCTAGATTAACCATAGTCTCGTGAAGACTATGATCGGAAATATTAATTAGCAGCTAATGCAGCTAATGGGGATAGTTTGTGGTTATCCCAGAGGGTTTTGGGTTCCAACCCTAAAGGGCTTACAGGGGGCTTCCTTGAGAAAGAGGACAAAAATCCTACCAGCTCATTAATGATGTATTTGAAAAAACAAACAAAATCACCCTAAGTTCATTTGAAGGAAAGCTCCCGATAGAGGACTTAACAGTAAGACCTCGTGGCAGTTGGGGTTCACCACGCTTGGCCCTCTGTGCCTCTGCGGCTAAACCTATTCATTTGGCACTGACGTCTTAAGCATCCTCCTCCCGTCTACAACTCCTGCGAATCCCCACTGGTCAGTGCAAGACACCATTGAATTAAATGGTTTTTAGCTTGACCTCTGGCACCGCGGAGCCGTTAGCCCCCTCGGGGGGCGGGGTGACTAGCCGCATCTGCTCTCTGTCCCCTGTGGCTTCCAGGGAAAGGTCAGGTAGCCCCCCCCCCCCCTGTTTAATCTCCACACGCTCCCTCTTGACCAGCTGTGACGAGTCGTGAACTGGAATGAATGGACCTGTGGTTTTATTTCCACGCCGGTCAGTGCATAAAACCTCTCAAAACCCAGCTGTGGTTTATGGCGGCGGCTTTGAATCCACCGACGTGTCCGTCTCTAAACCAAAGCTATAAATGATTTTATTTATTTGCACGTTATTCAAATACCCTTATTGGCGTGAAATTGTCAAATCTGGCGGCAAAGTGAAATTGCCGGCAGATTGCGCCGGATTCGGTTGCCGGAAATGTAAGTAGACTCAGGGATGGGGAGCACACAACATATATATATATATATATTTTTGGCTCCTCAACACATTTCCAATGGATATGCATTTTTTTCCCTCGGTGATACTTTTAAAGCCTTCCATGGGCTCACCCCGAGTTACATTTTAGAGCTCTTAACCCGGCTTTGACCCATCGCCATGGCCACGGATGTCAGAGCTAAAGAGCATGGGGTGACATTTTCCATCAGGACCCGCCGCCATCTGGATCAAAGACTCTGCACCTGGAGGGGTTTGGCTCCAAGACCGTGCAAGGCCTCAACCTAGCTTTGCCGTCCTTTTATTAATTTTATTCTACCCCCGCAGAAGGTTCATGTTTTCCATTCTAATGTTAATATTTGAGAGGCAGTTATAATAATCATAATATAATAGCGCTGATATTGGCGATACAACAATTTCATAAGATTGTCATTTCAATATGGTTGTGTCATTGTCATAAGTCATACATGCTATACAGACTAAATTAGCTTAGCTTAGTTTAGAGCTCAACTTGGCCTCCTACTACAGAAACCCCACTGATAATGAAATAGCACTACGGTATTATAGAATGACATCACTTTAATGTGGCAGACACGCATCATGCAACCATATTTCCTTTTTGATGATTCTGTTCAAGCAACAAGACAGATTTCTGTGGTCAAACACAATTCACAAGAGAACAGGAGAAACCAAGGACTCCCAACAGTTAAAAAAAAAAGAAAATGATAAAGAATTGTTACTAGCGTGCCCCAAAATACCCCTCTCTTCTGTCAAACAGAACTAGAGCAATTGCCATAGCCAGTGTCTGAGAGGCGCTCTTTAGAGTCGAGGACGTAGTCTTCAGTCGTCCAATTTTATTAAGAGAGAGAAAAGCTATTTTGAGAAAAGGGCGGGGGGGGGGGGGACCCAGGACGTTCAGGAAGTGGCAGTGAGTTGGACGGGGGTACAGAGTACAGAGAGGTGTGTGGGCTGACGAGTTCCTGGACGTCGAAACAGGAGGCCAGCGGAGAACAGAATGGATTTCTATTTTGCCCGAGAAGAGGTGTTAGAAAAGATTAGTGTTTGTTCTCTCGGTATCAAACGGACCTAAAAACAGGATGTGGCCTCGCCTGGCCTTCAGGAATGTGATGCGCTGTTGCCGCTGCTGTGCTGCGCGCCGCTCAGCCGCGTTCGGAAGACAAGAGGATGTCCGGCTTTTCTTGCCGTTTAGGAGGAAGCGTCGTGGGTGAACGGGGTAGTGCCGGGTTCAGGGGCTCCCGCTCAAGCGAGGGGACCGCGGGACATTCGGATGAGGGAAAGTTTTTCCTAAAAGGAGGACAGCAGAGGGGGGGTTCTGACCAAAGTGTCCTTGAAAATGTAGCCTCCAGGGAATAGAGCTGAACTAAGCCAGCTGACGATTTGCATTGACCGAACAAGAGATGTTGTTTGGGTTATTATTATTAGCCGTGCAATATGGAGGCCGCGTTTCTCTGATGGGTCGGGACCAAAAATGGGTCGGGATCCAGTTGCAGGAGGACCACGGCTTGTAAATGCACTGAGGACCACAACTATTCTAAAGAGGGGATTCTTCTCATTGGTGTGTGCTGGGGTCCCAACAGCATACTGAGATTGTACGGAGAACCCCTGGTGTATAGCATAACAACAACCAATGCACAAAATGTAGTGCATAACCTACTGATTCAAATTCAGTATTTTCCCTTCAGCATTGAAGTACATTTCCCGTTGCTTTTTTCTATCCTACTTTGAACCATTTCCTTACTCAGTTTAGGTCTTCACTTCACCTAATTGGATATTGATTGATTATAAGTAAACCTTTCTCCCATACATTATCATTTTAGCATGAAACCCCATAAATAGTATGTAAAAAGCATTTTTTTTTTTATCACTCTCGTCTGCCTTTTGTTCTGGGAATGAAAGGAAGTACAACATCTTAACCTTGAGGGAACTTAAGTCAGAGAAACTGTTGGCTATTGATCGCTCGGAGGAATCTAATCAGGGGTAGGACAGCGTAGTCGCCAGGACAGTGGTTGCAAACCTCTGCTGGCCAAACAGTGACCTGATGATTTATGGGTAATGTATTCTTTGCAACCCTCACTTCCTTCTTACATATTTGTGCCTCTGCTGGGCCCATCCATTGTTCAAACCCAATCAACATTTAAGCTGTAAATACCAGCATCTACAAGTCCCAGAGAAGTATCTAGGAGTAGTTAGCTTGTGGCTATCCATCACTAGTTTGCATATAAGGGACCGTTTACCGTTCGACCTTTTCTTTTTTTTTACCACCAACGATACGTCAGCAATCTTTCCGTGAGCCCGTCTGCATATCAGGCGACTCCAAGTGGGGTCCGCACTAAGGAGAGGAAACTCAGGTACCGAGTTTGATCCCTGATGTGCGCAACTGCCCAGAGCCACCCCTACCTTCTCCCTAACAACATGTATCTGAATTCGCTTTGGATTAAAGCGTCTGCCAAATGGTTAGATAAAAAATAAACCACAGGCGTTTATTGCCTTCCGTAAAATAAAACAGGCCTCCTCCACATGTAGTGTGGAGGCGCACCACAGCGGTGGACCAGGCAATCCGTGGTGAGTGCCACATATTGTATTATGTCATAAATTGTAATACATCTTGCTGTCTTTTTTACCACGCGGTTCACTTTTATGGCTTTTCTGCTCGTGCTGATGAAGCACAAAATCTTGCGCTGGAACGGCTTGAGCTGCTGTGACCAGTAAGACTGCAACAACCCCACTGCTCCCTTTCCGTAGGTGATCCACTTGTGTGTGTGTGTGTGTACGTTTTTGTGTGTGTGGGTGTGTGAGAGTGAGTGACAGTGTTTGTGTGTGTGTGTGTGTGTGTGTGTGTGTGTGTGTTTATATGTGTAACTGATGTGGTGGAGAGCTGTTTCAAGTGATTGATGAGGCTGACACTGTAAATATTTTTACTTTCTCTAAAAAGAGTGTGAAGGTGAAGGGGGGGGGGAGAAAGAGAGAGCAAGAGAGAAAGAGAGAGTGATTTGAGAAAGGTTGCCCCCACTGAATGATATGAATATTAAAATATGCTATTTAATCAGGACGGCGTGGACTACCTGTTCCGATGTTAACATGTGCAAGTTGATGCACATGTTAATTCAAATGCAATGTCTGGTCCTTGATTTCTGTGGAGTTGTGATTCTCATGCAGTGCCACCTCCCTGGTTCCCCTCTCTAATCAATGTTCAGCAACAGAGAGGTCAAAAAGTGCACATTGCAAAATGTAAAAATGTACAATATAAAAAACAATATTCAACCGCCAAGGTGTGAAATCACTAAATAGCTATAAATCAGCCACCGGAGTAAAGCTCCCATGACCTGTTGGAAACACCAATCAAAGGCCTGCCCTGGTAGAACTCCTCACTCTGGCGAGCAACCTCTGGAACCAAACCTCTGGACCACACAGAGACGTGTCAGTCAACCACCGGCTGTGCCAACTCAATTCTCCAACATAAACCTGTGCCTGGGCCTGGGCCTGTGAAAACCTACAAGACTACAACACTGTGACTCAATGTAAAATGTATGTATACACTTAATCATCAAGTTGACCAAAGGGGCTTTTCTTTCAGAAAGAAGCTGGAGGAATGAAGAGCATTAAAGTATCTTCTGTTGTCCAAGTCAAGTCCAGTCAGTCGTCGGTTCGATCCCCAACTCTGCATGTCGAAGTGCCCTTGAGGAAGACACCGATCCCCATAAATGTACTGATTGTAAGTCGCTTTGGACAAAAGCGTCTGCTAAATGTAAATGACCAACTCTAATTGGCCATTACTTTCACCAGTCAGTGCTCTCTCATCAGAGTTCAATCAGGAGGAACGACTAGAAACTTCTTGAATTTTAGTCTCACAGAAACAGTCAAGGACGATGCTAATGCAACTGTTCAAAATGTCTAACATTGAGTTGTTTCCTCAAAAATCCACCCATGCACAGAGTGGCAAACAATAAAGGAGAAGGTAAAGGCCATCTTTAAACTTGAATTCCGTTGAAATGATTCCACTCATTAGCCCTATTTTGTAGCCTTTGTCTGCTAATCCTTATTCTCCCTTCCCAGAAAAGCAAGAAAATTTATACCACACGTGTTGATCAGGTAGTAGTTTCTGTACCTAGTAAAGTTTTTAATTAAAACGTCCTGATTACTGTAGAACATTAATACTGAGAAGGCATGGACCGTGTCCTTTGGAAATATGAAGATGTGTCGTGGACAAATTAAACTAATTTTAACATCACAAATTATATGACAGCCTTTACTTTACTTATTAGTATTCCATTTAATAAGCATTTGTATATATATTCTCCATGCACGTAGATAGCTTCTTTCCCAAATATATATATATAAATATATATAGTTCTTTGATCCTCTTCTCAATCCAGCCACGGGCGATCCACTAACTTTATTTGTTTTAATTCCTTTAGTTGCCTCGCCATCGACAGACAAGTCCACTTTCCCCCTCCCTGACCCACAGTGTACCACTAATTAACTCAGCCTCTCCCACCATGGCTGCAGGCAGACAAGGCTCATCCATACCGGTCTCCAGAACAGTCACTGCCCTTTACACATGGATCCTTTGGTGTTCGTGCCTAGGGCCTGAACTTTTCCAAATACAAGAATCATGTACCTCCATTGTTTCTCTGAAGATGCTTGTGTAACCCACTTGGTGAGTGTTGGCAACTTTCACAGGCTGATCTTAGTGTCTAGGTTCTAAGAGGAGACTGACATACGGCAAAGCAGGGAAATACACAATGACTTTACTTAATCCTTAATCCTTGAAAAAAAGCCTTTATGTTTAACTGTATTGTATTTTCATTTCTCTTTCACACTTATTTCCTAACCTTGCATATTTTCATTTACAGCATTACACTTTTCATTGTTTCAGAAATCATTGAACTTGTACACTTCCGCATGAAAGAAATTGCATCCACAACCTAAACCAATTACAGATGAAAAACAACAACATTAGAACCCAACGAGAATAAACAAAAAATGTAATAAATAAGTCTATGAAACAGTCTATACTTCTTATAGAAATAACAAGTGAAATACAAAAATCAGTCTTTAGGTTTGTCCAACCACAAATTTGATTCGAGTGAACTCAAGTTCCTACCGCCACCCTTAACGGGGAAACTGTCTATTCTGGCTCCCAGACGAATGAAGAACACGAAGAACGTTGGGATGAGTAGTGGAGAGGATGATGGTGAAAATCCAGTGAGTGAGGAGAAGATGTGATGATGGAAACCAGGGCAGTGGGATGATGGTGACTCGAGCTGAACAGTTCTGTCTGGAGTATAGTCTCGTCAAAAAACCAGCAGAGTAATCACTCAGTTATCGATATCTACAGTTCACTTGTGTTTCTTCTCAGGAATCCAATAACTTTACATTTCATTTACACATTTTAACGTCAACCATAATCTTATCTGTCCCGATTAATTGACTATCTTACCGTGAATATAGAACAGTCACGACAAAGGACGGAAAACGACCATTGTTTCTGGCCGTAGCCAAATAACTAGCACTTATATAAGCAGTAACATTTTTCTCTAAATACACAATATTCAACAATTTCAAATGACCACTGGTAGCTTCATTGGGTTATTAGCTTATCCCGACTGTTTTTTTTTTTTTTTTATCATATACTAGGCAACAATTCTCAAGGTCAGCCACATTAGCGTTAGCGCAAAACACTAACTCATTACTCAGCTCGCAGCTAACTCAGAGGAATAACTCGCCGCTTAGACGGTTCCGCAACTCCGTGGCTGTCGTATGACTTCTCATCAGCTTCGGAGAATCTCTTATCTAGCTATACTTTCCAATTCTCTACTAATTCTAATTCTCTAGGCTACTTCATCTACATGCACAACAGCTCCCTGCTGGCGCTACTGTGGTGCTCGCGTCTCTCTCGGAAAAGGAAAAACTCATCTACGCGCTCCTACTTCCTTCTCGCAATTACACCTATAGAGGGCGCAAATGGACCACAACTATAACAACAGAGGGAGTGGATATTCTAATTTTGTCATACCTTTCTGATGACTTTGTTTTCCTAGTGACTGCTCAGAGCACCTGGTTACAGCTAAATGCTGCCAATCTGTTTTCCCAGGATCATGCTCGATTAAACCAAACGACTTTGCTCAAAAAAACAAAAAAACAAGAAACACTTAAAGCAATAGCAAAAGGCTTACTGGTTTGAAAATATGATGAATAACTTTTGGAAACATATATTTTGGGGCAATAATATATATCCAACTTTTGTTGTGTTATTTTGTCTGAGGCTTATACATATCTATAATACATGCATAAGAATTAATATTAACCATTTTTTGTTTTTCAATTATTGAGTGTTCAACTACAAAAAAACAACGTGTTTAGCAGTTGTTATTTATTAATAGCTTTGAAATATTTCTTGGTTTAATGTGGTTAAATGTCTCTCATATCCCCAAAGAAACCCTTGTTTGAAGCCTATTGTAATTGGTCATTGACATTCACTGAATGTTTAAGCCCCTTAAACAGGAGTGAATAAAACATCACATAAATTAAATATCAGCCGCATACATAAAAACCAAAACTTACGAAATTAAAAAAAAGTGTTTTAATTCTTAATATTTAGCGTCATCTAACATGGCTACCTGGAACTTTATTAGTATTACATTAATGTGGAACACTAGGTGTTATGCAGAAATCATGTGCACGTGTGTGTGTGTGTGTGTGTGTGTGTGTGTGCGTGCGTGCGTGCGTGCGTGTGTGCGTGTGTGCGTGTGTGTGTGTCTTCCTTCCCTATCTTGCAGGCAATTTTTTTGCACTTGATGAATGACAACCACACTGTTCACATATGAGTTCACATATGAGTAATCTTAAACAAATAGAAGGACAGTTGACATCAGTTAGGCAATAGTGGCCATGTAGTATTTGATATAGCACTGAAGCCATTACTAGAAAATAGCATTAATAGAAGTAGATCATAGTATCGGTTATACTATATTGTTTTACAGTCAGCCATAGCACTTTTGTTCAAAATTTGATTTTTGATTAAACACTTTATTTTACAGACCTGATTGCTTTAGGGGAGGTGAGTGCCACTCAGACAGATGGGTGGCACTAGTGAATCTCGAAAAAGCTAATAACGAATTAATGATTGTTTTATTAATTTATGTGTTAATCTATGTATAGCCAAATCAGCTTTGAAGAAAAAAAAGCTTTATCATCTCAAAGATATATATGCACTGTAACAGTGAAACAAAAAAAAAAGCATTTGTAATTTGAAATGAATGGAGCATAATGCAGTTTCACAAACTGTTTATTCTGGCCCCAGTTTTTAATTCCACGCTTAAACACAGTTAAATGCACACCGCGACTGACTGGGTAACGTGAACGTCACTGGAATGCAGTCGATGCTTGCATTCAGGATTTCACGGATTTCAAGTCCTCTCTTCTTTCTTTACTTTCACACATTTGAAGTGCCAATTGGCATTTTGGATTATGTACCGTGCTCCCGTGCGCTACTTGTATGTCGTCCTCCTGTGACTGTGCGGAGACGTCAGCTCGCCTTGTTGCCACGTTCACCTTCTTTGTCCGTGTCTTGTTGGACGCGGGTGGCTCTTTGCAGCAAGCGTCGGGGGTATTGTTTAAGCAGCTTGGCGTTTGTCTTAAAGGCCGTGGTGCAGGTTAAACACCACTGTCGATTGATGGGTACATAAAGCACTCAAGATATGTATATAAAGTTAGGAATGTCCAAAATGGTGTTAAAGTCCAGTTTTTTTTTGTTTTTGGTAGTAAAAACTATTAGCATACTGTGTTGATCCATGCCGCCTTGCTATGGAATCCAACGTATTGTGTTTTGTCACAGGTTAATAAACTGATGAACTGGCCCCACGTCTCCTGCATTTCATTGAGACACAACGCAGACGAGTTTATGTTACACTATGCTATCTCTCACTATCTATCTATCTATCTATCTAGACTATATCTATATATTTACTTATTTATCTGCCACTGTCACTCTCTCACTACTCGTCTCTCTCAATGG
>OMKI01024771.1:0-13291 GCA_900302315.1 Phycis blennoides
TTTTTGACATATTTTCCAATTCAATGGAGAGAACAAGTTGCTCTCTCAGTCCAACTCCTGCAACCGTTGCGTCAGTCTTCCACTGTGTGAATCAGTGAAACTCTCTGTCTCTCTCTCTCTTTCTCGCTCTCTCTGTCTGTCTCTTTCTCGTGTGTGCTCTCTCTCCCTCTCTCACCATCACTCTCCCCTCTCTCTCTCTCACTCTCTCTCTCTCTCTCTCTCTCTCTCTCTCTCTTTACATATTTCTCTCTAAATAAATAACTAAATAAACGGAACGAATAAATCCTGGTTCTCATATTTTCAAAACGAAACTGCACATAATATGTAATACACCCAAGACAAATTAGGACAGAACATGAATCGATTCATAGTAGCTATTATATGACTTGGGTTCCAGCCCAACATTTAATCAAACTGCAGTTTTAATTAAATGCGATTAAGTGGTAGGCTACTACATTGATTGATTGGAAAGTACATTATAAAAGCGCTTACTTTAGCACGCTGTCAGAAGACATCGGCTACTACGCGTAATATGCTATTGTTCATTACGGGGGGCGGGTCTTGGGCGATGTATTACAAATCAGCTGTTTAATTGGTTTAAAACTGTAGCCGGCTGCGTATAACCCGCTGAGGGTAATTACACTCTATACGGCCCAGACACACAGCGTCAAGTATGTGGGTAAGTATGGGCACTGCACACTGTATTTATCTATTCCTTTGTGAAGAATCCAGCCACTGCGGTGGAGAGAATCAAGTGTAGCCCAGCCACGTTGACTCGTTTCAATTAACGTTACACTAATAGCTCGAATGAGCTTGATTCGGTTCAGAACGGAAACAGTAACACTATTCTTTGGGAGCGAAAACTACTCCATGGTGCAGTGCCACGGAACCCCGGACAACACTTTTGGTTTTATAATGTAAAAAGAAAAGTTGCCTTACCCTTTTATGCGCTGAATGAAGTGTGACTTGCGTGGGTGATTTTTTTTTTTTTTTTTTTGAGGCGCTGAAGGTAGCGAACTTCAAAAGATTCAAAATAGATGGAGAGTCCGAAATTACAAAGAGTATTCGTCAAACTCGCACAATACTGTACTTATACGGAGTAGTAGGAGCCTACGGCTGTGTAACCGTCCAATAATTGTAAATTAACGGTTCTGTCGAGATTTTTCCGGCAGTCCCCCCGCGCGCGTACTACAGTAGAGCGTGGATCTGATGCTCATCACACAACTCTCGCGCTCCCCTTTCTTCAGCTCGCGCATTGTCACCGTCACGTGACCGTGCCTCGCGGTCCAACGCTCTCCGCGTGCGTGACGCGCGCGCGCGCACTCAACCGCACCACACACACGCGCGCGCGAAATGTGTGGAAAAACTAAAAGCCTCGCTCGAATGCTGCGAGGAAATCTGTGGTATTTACACTCCATTTTCTTTCTTTTCTTCACAATCTTTTTTTTTAACATCTGTTAACTGAATGTGTGGTGCGTTTCAAATCCACGTGTTTAATATAGCATGTAAGATAGGCCTACTATATTTCTCCCTTTTTAAAGCGTTTTAATTAACATTATGTTGCCCGTTTCACCAGTGCGGTCGGAATTGATTTACAACTGCTTCAGCCCGGATGAACTGTATCAGTCCTTGGGCGTACTGGAATAAAATCAAAGATTTCCAGCCGTTGCCCTGTAACTTCAATAGAAACTAAACCTGCATCTTTCAGACTGTTGCCTGAAGGGGCCGTGAGAGGCCAATCAGTCTTGCCTCTTCCATTCTTTCTAATGGCTCCATTTCCCAACGCCACCAACCGGCCCGGCCCATTCAGAGCATATCTTTTGTTTCATTGTTAAAAGCCTATACCCACCATGGCTGATTTATATTGGCTCCATAACTCTTACACGCACGCACTGATGGGTGATAGCCTATTTGCTGCAGGTACCTGCGGGCAAAGATTTAAAAATGGATGTTAAAGCCATGTCCATTCACTGTGTCTGTGTCTATCATCACCTGCTGCCCCTATCATTCACCATCGCCCACACCCCCTGGTTGATCAAAGCCCATTGTGTGAGACTTGTGTTGAGATAGGCCTACGTACCATAGGCCTACACTGGCTTAAAGACAGAGGGAGAAGGTGTGCTAGTTGAAATGCAGGGGATAACTCTTCCACCCCCTGCGGTGAGGTGTTATGTGTGCACGTCCCATCCCAGCGGGCAGTAAATGCCGAACCCACATCAAATGTCTACGTTTCATCTGCTTCTCGTCTTCAGTGCAGCAGTGCGGCAATCTCATGTACAGCAGCCGGTGGAAACGTCTGTGAAGATTAATTTTAGTTTTATCAGTGGTATTGCCCAACCTGCTTTTTAATCAATTGCCATTACGGTCTCTGTCTTGTAGCAGCCAGCATATGGTTGTCTTTTGCCAGAATATTTTCCATGTAAGGTCATGTTATGACCCCGGTTGGATGATTAGTGAATAGGTGTGCGTGTTTGATTGGTCAGTGTGAGCCCTGCTGATCGGTTTCCCAGGTAGCAGCTAGGTTTAAAAAACAGCAGCGGATCACAGGTAATGTGAGTTTTTGCCCCCCCTCTGTTCCGTTTAAAGTCTTCCAGTTTCAAACCCTGTTTGGATGGCTATATTTGTGGGAAGTATGGAGGGATAACTTCCATTTTACTGACTGCTTCCCCCGAGGCCGGCCATAACGGGTAATTGTAATTCCTTGTTCTGTTGACTGTGTGCTCCAATGCTAATTGGAAGCCCTGCACCTGGGTCCATGGGACTTATTGATGTAGCAGCCATCTTGGTTCTAAACCCTAGCTGGTAGAGGTTAGGTTAGTCAGCACACGACCAGTGTCCAGCATCACAAGGGAGTTCAATGTTTATAGCTAAATCTGTTGCCGCTTAGATTCTGGTTGGTTTTTAGAGTGTCAAACTAAGTCAACCGCGGTTGAAATAGTTTGAACTTTGAGCGCAGCAAGGCGGTGACTCCGACTGCTAAGCCCAGGGTAGTCGTCAACGCAAGGTTAGGCTTCAACGCTCAACTCTATAGCAGTACATTGTCAATGCAGAGGCTGAAAGCTCTCCATACGTTGATTGCCGTGAGGTGAACAAGGCCAATGTACTCTAACTTAACACACGGTTTGGAAATCAACTGGATGAGGAATAATGCCTCAGGCTCTGGTCTCCTCCTCAGTTGAGGGAAGACTTTTGAGTGTGTATTAATGTATGGTGAGGCCATTACCGGAGCGATCATAGAAATATCCACTTTGACCATCATTTATCATCTAAAATGGGGGTTGTGGAATGACAACCTCCAATGATGAATGTGCGTGTGTGTTTGTGTGTGTGTGTGTGGTTTTGTGTGTGTGTGTGTGTGTGTGTGTGTGTCCCTCTCACTGTCCTATGGCAGTTTGGCGCACGTGTTCAATCTTACTGTTCGGTTTCTATTCAACCTCTCACTCACTCCCGCCCTCTATCCATCAATCCTTTTCAACAGTTTTTCACAATTCTTTCTTTCTCAGTCACTGATTTTCTCTGTCCTTCTCTCTTTCGGCCTCTTCCCCCATGGATTGCATCCCGTCACTCTCTCCTCTCTCTCTGTTCACACCCTCGGTGCTCGTTCACCCCTAATCCCTCTTATGAACTGAACCTATGCCCTGCTCATTGATGGTAGGAAGATTGATGCGCACCCACCTATCAGTTGACTCTATTCCCTCTACATCTCCTCTCATCTCCCAGGCAGATCTGGGCAGAGAGTTCTAATCCGTATTACAATCCCCCAATGAGTTCAGACCGAATCTCGACCTGTCCATGACCTTGCACCAAAACGCTTATCGCTTGTATGTCACACTGAGCGGGGCGGTTTCGGAGACTCGAACAACAACCTGTGTGAAGAAGACTGACTAGCAGAAGACCACGTTTCAAAGAAGAAGAAAAAATGCTCATCCTTCTCCACAAGGGAGCCGCATTTAATGTTTTCACTCTTTATTCACAACGTTTAGTGATTCCAACCCTCTCCGGTACCTTTTTGGAATAACCTCCTACACCGCACTTCCCACGAGAGAGGTCAACCTTAACGCGATTCCCCACCATGGCCATGCCAGTCCAGGCCTCCCAGGCCTGAACCGTATGTATTGACTGTCAGAATCCAATTAAGAGCAGTACGTCCCCCACTTGATTTTTATGAGCCGACTGATTATTAGATTGCAGCCGACGGGGACAATTGAATTTCAGGGATCACTGGGTGACAGCGAGTGCAGAGGTCGGGCACAGGGATGGATGGCATTCGGTTTGTGAGGCGCGTTGCTCAAGGAGAAGGACGTCCAATCACTATCAAGCAAGTCAGTGAGAGCCGTGTTCAAACACCACATGGCAAATACCCCCAACCTTCAAACGTGTGCAGCATTTATGTAGGGATAGCTACATCTAGAATGTGTCATTATGATCTTATTATTTTCATGAAGATGCAATGACCCTTAGATAGCAGTGTTTTGCGTATTTGCTTTTTGAATTTATTCAATCATGCTTAATTGATACGAATAGATTGGCAAATAGATTTATCATGCTGCAATAAGCAAGGTTAGATTTTGTGTAAGCAGGCCTCTCAAAGACTGATTATGTCATCCTGAATCCTATTTATGGCCAACATAAACATTGGTTATCTCCCTTGGAACTCAACACGAGATTTGAAATAAAATTATAAAAACCATGAATGAAATAAACCAAACAAATGCTCAACAAAGACTCATAGCTCTGTGGCACATTTTCCAACTCGACATGTACGAAAACATGTGCATTTGGGCCATATTGAATCATCATTGAATTCTTGAACCCAAGAAAGTAACCCGTGTCATTCCTCCAAATCCACGCTAATTCAAACTGAAGGTTTTCATAAAATATGTACGAGTTTTGCGTTGAAGCAGATTTGGCAAAATGGCTCATCATTTCAGAGCAGCAGTGACCGTATGCCATGAAAGTGGCTTTTATTTTAGAAGCCCTGTGAGTTGCACAGCTACTGGATGTGTGAGTCATGTATACCCTACAAGGCCAGAGCTTCTCGAAACCAAAGAACATTGAGTTCCTCTTCACGGTGCTCCAGTATTAATAAACCCCACTCTTGAAAATACACAGGATGTGAGCGCGCGCGGCAGCAGAAGCCAGAGATGTAGACGGGGTAGCCTGCATTATTTTTGCCTTCTCTTCCACAAAAAACACGATGGTGGAATCAGAATTGCTCACTGGGCCCGCCCCTTTCAGTTGTTTTACGAAAAACTGCTGATGGGTTTGGAGTGTGCTATTAACATTTATACAGCAGCATAAAGCACCACCTGGTTTGGTCCTCTGGTTACCGGGGGATGGTTTTATCTCGCTAAAGCGCATTCACACATTAGGCCCTCCATTTTGGATTTTGATTGCTCTGCACTTTTATGTCTAGGTGGTTTTCTTGGGTCATCCACGCATCAGTTGTTGTTTAGCTCAACCCTGGTACTAACCCTGCCAGGGTTGAGTGTGTGCACTCACAGTAATGCAAGAGGATTTTAGATGAATGCATCCACCAAAATGTATATTTATACATGTATATATATACAGTATATATATAGGGGCGGCAGTAGCTCAGTGGGTAGAGCGGGTGGACAGAGCGGGTCGTCCACTAACCGTAGGGTCGGCGGTTCGATCCCCTTGATCCCCCTCCTCCTCCAACTGTCCACATGTTGAACCCCACAAGAAAAAATAATTTACTGATTGTAAGTCGCTTTGGACAAAAGCGTCTGCCAAATGCCCCCTTAAAAATATATACAAGTTGGTACATTTGGTTAGAAGTAACCACTTCTCCATGTTATGCCTCTGCTCGAGTACTCACACTCTCCCTCGGCTCCAACGTCCTTGTTGTGGAGGGAAATGTTGCCGGTCAACAGGCGTTCAGTGCGCTGCATGTCCCATCACTTCCTCCGCGGGAGGGAAAGCACCATTCTGGCCCGCGTCCGTTCCTCCACATTGAGGAATGGCTCACGGTGAACACGGCGTTCCTGGCCTACATGGACCACAATAGACGGCGGGGGGCTTGTGAAGGAGGGCTGGCACGCCGCCGAGACTGAAGACCGTCGTGGTGATCAGATCGGCCCGCACACCACTGCTACCCTGCTAGGTCCCAAGAGGACTGCTCAAGACGCATTCCTCTGAATATTCACATACTGGAAAGCATCTTCTTTCACCGATGACGGGAGTTGGTGGTTGAGCCTTGATCTGAGAGGGGAAGACAGGGGGGGAGAGGGAAAAAGAGAGGGGGGAGAGAGAGTTGGAAAGAGAGGTGAAAGACGATAAAGTGAGAAATTGAACGTGATGGGAGATGGAGGAAAGCTAGAGAAGGAGAGGCCCTAAACCTAAGAATAACCTTAAAAAATGACTTGAGGATTGCCACATATTACTGGTGTCTTCCGCAATCCAATCATCTCCATCATACTGGAGGCTGGGGGTGTGCTGCATCCCTGGTGGTGGTGATGAGAGTGGAGGAGGTGCTGGAGATGGTGGTGGTGGTGGTGGTGGTGGTGCTGACTGATGCTCAGTGAAGGCTGCAGATCGATACTACCGCTTTAATCCGGTTTCATCTGGTTTCATCTGGACTGCTGTAGGGATCAGCCAATGGGTCAAACACAAAACCACAGCGCCTCCAGGATTGAAACGTGGAGCTGTTGAAGAAAGTGGTGTGTGTGTGTGTGTGTGTGTGTGTGTCACGTTTGTCAATGAGTCTTCTAGGGTCCATCGATCACCTGGGTAACCTCCAGGGCCCACCCAAACCAACAGAGAGTTTAACTGAAAGTGGATGCGGGATGGCTCTGGAGGGCTTTCTCTCTCTCTCTCTCTCACTCTCTCTCTCTCTTTCTCTTTATCTTTCTCTCGCTCTCTCTCTCTCGCTCTCTCTCTCTCTGGGGAGTTTTCTTTTTTTTAAATGACTGCAGCTTTTATTTCCAGAAACCATTTGCACGCATATTCAGAGTGGTGTTTAAAACGTTTGCATGCATACTCAGAGTGGTGTCAGCAGCAGTTGTATTGAAAACAACACACAGTACACACACTCATAACCCATTTTCAACACACGCCCGTAGCACAATATTCAAATTCCAATAAACCTGTGGATTAAGGCCTGTGTCTGGACTAAGGACCGTGGTAATGACACATCCATCCATCCTCTGCCGTCTCCTGTGATTCCTCCTGTTCCTATGGAACATTTGACCAATCAGCACAGAGTGCTCCACAGTACACATGCTGCCTGTTGTGGGGATGAACATTGTGACTTGGCTCTATAGTCTATTATGGACAAAGGACAAACTGCATCTTGATTTTCTTTAATTCTGTGCCCTTATAATTCCATGATGCCCTTATTTTATTGTATTATTTTTTTTTTTCTTTGATTTTCCTTCCATTGTTGGAGCGGGCCTCGTCCAATACATTGCATTGTACAGTATGACTGTAAGTGATGCTGCACATTGTACAGTATGACTAAGTGATGCTGCACATTGTACAGTATGACTGTAAGTGATGCTGCACATTGTACAGTATGACTAAGTGATGCTGCACATTGTACAGTATGACTGTAAGTGATGCTGCACATTTGATAATACAGGACTTGAAACCCTAACTTACCAACTCTGGTACATTTCTGAAGTGTTTATTTGCACAGAAGTTTATAAGAAGTACATAATAAGATGTTTTCAGCAGTTCAATGGAAAAGGCATTAAAGGTTTCATTGTGTCATCACAGCATGTAATGTCTTCCACAGTCCACTAGGTGGAGGCTACAGACCAGGAATAACGGTTAATTGGAGTCATTTTGCATTCATTTGACATTAACATTCAAACGTGCAATGCGTACAGAGTTTATGTAAAATCAAGAATGAATTGTTGTAAAAAAAAAAATACAAATATACAATATATATGTAATTCTAACTAAAAGAGATGGATTGCAGCGTATATGTGTATGACGTTGTCTGATGTGAAGCGCTTACCCATCGAGTGGTCATTGTCTTTTTGCATCCACAACGTTTTAATCTAAACTTCAACATTGGTATCATCTGCCTTGTTAAAGGTACAATGCCTAAAGTCACCTGGACTCAAACTGATTAATGTAACGCAGCCATCAGAAGGTACAGGTTCTGATTCTGAGACAGGTGAAGGGGAAGAGAGACAGTTAGAAAGTGATTGACAAGGCCGTACACATACACTCAACTCACACAAACAACCCATTTAATTAACATTAAACATCTCATCGGTATCTCAGGAAAGGTGTCAACATGCTTGAATGCAAAGCTAACTGTAAAATGTAACATTTGTCTGTCATGCATCTGAATTGAATGAATATCCAAAATATATTGTATACAGCAATAAAAAATATTTCACTCAATATTTGCTGGTAGCAATGCAACATTTGCAATTCTGCTGGAATGCATGCCAAGTCAAATTGAAGTGAAGTCTCAGCCAATTCAAAGTCACTTCTCAAGTCATCAAACATGAGTTACCTTCAGTCAGTCAGTGACCCAAGTCCTCACCTCTGGAGTTTATTTATTTGTTCTTAAGTGATTATTGCTTTTCATTTGTCAGTGTGAATGGTTCACACTCATCAGCGGGCGCATGAGAATCCTATCAGAGATTGTAATTGTTTTGTCATTTTGCCATCAAAACATCAAGCTCCCTTCAAATGTTGTAAGTATTCATAGAATCCCTCATGACAACTTTAATAATAGGGGGGTCAAATAACTATAATTTGCACTGTAACGTTTTTGCTGTAGTCATCACTTTTTTAGATGTTCTCGCTATTTTCTCCACGGACCAAAACTATTCAGAAAGCCTTTGGGTTGATTTTGTTTATTCTCGAAAACATCACGCGACACGATATGGATTCATAGTTTGAGTCTGTTTTCTCTGAGGTACAACAACACTGAATGTAGAATCCAATGTCAAGATTGTCATTTTGTCCCAAAAGCCTTGTGTACGGCACCAGTAGGCCGTGCAAACACCACCACTGTTGAACTCACTGTCACACCGCTTGGCGTACGTAGATGACCCATAGTTTCACTGTCTGTCTCAGGCCACGTCGTTTCAATGTCACTGGTTTCAGGTGTTCCAGTGATTTTACAACACTAATGTAAGTCATTTATTTGTATTGCACACTTTTTTAATTAAATAGATATTAGAATGTATATTCAAAGTTTTGAATTATTTGTAGTAGTAGTAGTAGTAGTAGTCATAGAGGTAGTAGGTATAGTAGAGACGAAGTAGTGGTACAATATCCCAGTATAGAAACATAACTTCTTCCTCTAACGGGACGTTGTGCTTAAGTTTCCAGATCTAACAGATGAATGGTGATGACTGCTGACCCATCCTCTCACAGGTCCAACGGGCCTGTGGAAGCCCAGTGAAGGCGTTCCCCTTCACTGGGGGGGGGTGGAGGAGGTGGAGGAGGTGGAGGTGGCCCTTGGAGCACCATCTGGAGATGAGGAGCACCGCCCACACAGCCAGCGAGGCCTCTGATTGAGGGGACAGGGGGCCCCGGAGCGGTCAACACGTGTCTGAAGGTAAACCTGCCGTTTGCAAAGACGGCTTCACACACACACACACACACGCGCACACACACACACACACCACACACACACACACACACACACACACACACACACACACACACACACACACACACACACACACACACACACACACACACACACACACGCATGGTGCGTGCCGCGCCAAAAACACTAGCGCCTAGAGAAACCCAAAATGCATCCTACAGGGTCAACTTGGGTCAACAACTCAACTTGAAGCGAGATTTTTATCAGGATAGCAAAAACAATGGCGCTGATTGCGTTTACTTTGCATTTCACCGTTCACTCGGTCAGAGATAACGTGTGTGTGCGTTGTCAGGCCCGAGAGGAAAAATGACACACCGCTTACATTTGCTGATGTTTCCAAGCGCTGTGATGACAGACCAACTGATGACTGGGATCATGTATTTTTCTTGCGTCAACGTCAGCCTGGCCCTTATGTAGTAAGCATTACGCTTTTCCAATCAAAATCCTTTGTGTTCCCAACGACAGGCTCTTGTACGTGTCGGCGTTCACACGCAACGCTTCAACGAGACACCGCTGAGCGCCAGTGAGCAGGCGTGTGTTCTCCCCTCCGCCCTCCCCAGGTGGCCTTCGTGGACGCGAGCGCGGAGCTCCGACCGGGTGTGGACCCACGGTTCGAGGTGTCCCCAGTGCCGCCGCCTGCTCTCCCTGCTGCTGGCCGTGGCCGGGCTGCTACTGGCCCGTCTGGTACCGGTTATCACCTTATGGGGCTTGCACTGCTCGCAATGCATCATGGGATTTATTTATTTATTATTTTATTTTTTTCGGTGATTCTGTTGGCCATGTTGAGAGGACTGGAGGGAGTGGTGGTAGGCCTACGGTATACAATCCTAAATCAACGTGGAATCCCAAATCAACGTGAATGCATCGGAAATGGCTGCGGTCATTGCAGTGTGACGTCGCGATGTGCATGCCCCGAGTCACCTTACACACGGAGAAGGTGAAGGACTAAGGGATGGTTTGGTTTAGGTGTTACTCACATCAACAATCAAGATGAAGTGGAATTCATTTCACGAAGAGACTTGGATACCAAGTAATAGTACTAAAGCTATTGAGCTGCGTGTGAATTTTCCTAATCAGAAACCAATAATAATTAACTAGTGATTATCATTCATTATGATGATGATCATGAGCATGACAATAATTATAACGATAATAGTGATTACATAGTGATAATTACATCAAACAATAACATAATAACATAACCTTTTAATGATAAAAACTAAAACAGATTTTAGGCTACGCGTACTATTAACTACTTCTAATGATGATGATGATGATGATAATCCTATTCTACATCTTCACCCAGGCGTCTCCCGGGGTGACGGTGCCCTGTGTGCAGCGCTGCCTCCTCTACAGGTGTTGATGCAGGTGGTCTGGGCCGCCGTGCTCAACATCACCGCCATTCATCACCAGCACGGGGAGACGCCGCGGCAGCATTAGCATCGGGACAGCCGGGGAGTGAGGCAGGCTTCCCCACCAGGCAGCCTGCCAGCCTCTGCGTGCTCAGGAGAGCATCGCTCACCTGTGTGCCGGTCTGAAGGCAGCAGCGTGCGCTCCCTTTGAAATGAGTTCAGCTGGCATAGGGGGAATTTCAAGGTTGTGTGAAGTGTCTTAATGAAGGCGTTAAGCAATAATATGTGTGCCTTGATTGTAAAATGTGTTCATTTAATTCATAAATTCATTCATTCAATTCACTTAGGTAGTTCAGTGGTTAGGGCGCGTGCCATTAACAGTAACCTGGGTTCGATTCCAGCCTGCAGTCATTTGCTGCATGTCTTCCCCTCTGTCTCGCCCATACATTCCTGTCTCCTTAATCTTAAATAAAAAAAGGAAACACAATGTTGCCCCGGGGCACTGGAGTTACATTGGGTGAGCCTTCTTTATCTTCTTAATTATATTTTGATTTGCACGTCACGTCAGTGCGTGAGCCGTACTCACAGAGAGGAGCCATCTTTCCCCCGCAATAAAGAAACACCCTGTGGACAAGCCATGAGAAGGTGACCGTGTCTCTGTTGTCAGTGGTGTGTTGTGTGATGTGCTGCTGGGCCCGGTGAGGCTCCTGGGTATTCACAACGCTGTCACCTCCACCCTGCCAGGTATTCACAACGCTGTCACCTCCACCCTGCCAGGTACAGCAGGCCCCACGCCTGCTTCACCTCCACCAGAAAATAACATTTGCAGCGTTTGTGACGCCAGATCACGGGCTGGCATGAAGATCCACCACTTTTCCCGTTTGGATGAAGAACTCGTCCAAACGGGTGTGTAAACGTGTGTGGGTCTGTGGCCTCCGTCCTGAAGAAAAGCGCGTCTTGCCGGCCGTGTCTTTTCGTTGTTACTCACAGAGCGAGTTGCATGTTGTACGGCTGTGAGCCACAGGCATGTGGTGCATAACTCTCCCTCTGTGCGAGGGGCTATTTCTGTCCCTTTCCATCCGTGCCTCTCTGGCCTCCCCCCCACTGCTCTAATTGGGTTGGCTTCTGCAGTGCCCCCCCCCCCCCCCATGCACTCCATACACACACACACACACACACACACACACACACACACCCTCTCTCCAACAACACATGTTCACTCATTCACCCTTTCAGAGATCCGCTGGGTCCGTGCTCTCAGTCATACCTGTCCGGTGTTTTCATTCCCGTTGCTGTTTTGACGCCTGAACCTCCCTGATTAATGAGGGTTTATCTTCACCACATACTAGTGAAGGAGGCTCAGGGAACACTGAGCCATGGCCTGGAGATCCACATCCTCCTCCCACCCCTCCTCCCCATCTATGAGGATCTTATACTGCTATACGCTCTGTCCCCCACCCCCACTCCCCCCCCCCCCCCACCAGCTTCTGCAACCTCAGACTGTGAGAGTATGTTTATGGTAGGGGCCCACTGGCATAGAAAGAACTGACTGATCGAAGCAACTGCAAGACTGTGCCAGTGTGCCATGTTGTATTTCGGGGCGTATTGAGTTTTACAGCACAAGAAAGCTCAAAAGTGACTTCAAAGTTATTTCCGTGCCACCGAGAGGAGCGGTTGTTCTTCCCCCAGAAGCGACGGACCTGCAGACCCCCCGGGGGCAGACAGAGTATCATCTCAGGCCAAGTTGGCGGTTACTAATCGCTCACCGAAGATGAATTGCAACGCGATGCGATGGACCAGTATCTGTACGCCTCAGTATTCCCTCGGTAGCGTTTTCCAGCGGTACATATTGCTGGCTGGTATCACAGCGTAGAGCATTAGTGTGATGCCCAGGGGTTTAGGTTACGTTTCACAGGACTGCACCCTATGGAAATAGATGATGGTCTGTTTACCTTCTTAAAAACATTGTGTCGGGGGGGGGGGAAAAAAACACTTTCAAAAGTGTGTTTGTTTCCACTGTGGTGGGCTGTGTGAGTGCGGTGGTCTTGGTAACACTGCTTCTATCTTTGTTGGAAACTGGTAGCAGCATGCAAGCCCTGCCCTGCGAACTCCACAGCCCTGTGTGAAATATAACACAGCACTGGATTCCCCTTTAAGACATGCCTGCTGTCTGCCTTAAGTTGTGTGTGTGTTTGTGTGTGTGTGTGCATACACGCTTATTTGTGTGTGTGTGTGTGTGTGTGTGTGTGTGTGTGTGTGTGTGTGTGTGTGTGTGTGTGTGTGTGTGTGTGTGTGTGTGTGTGTGTGTGTGTGTGTGAGTGTGTGTGTGAGTGTG
>OMKI01024776.1:0-28084 GCA_900302315.1 Phycis blennoides
CAATTGGAGGAGGAGATGATTCCTTCAACACCTTCTTCAGTGAGACTGGAGCTGGAAAGCACGTCCCCAGGGCTGTGTTTGTAGACCTGGAGCCAACTGTCATTGGTAAGCTGGAGCATATCACGCTGATAACAACAACTAGATTTATGGAGGGTCTCCTTTTCTAGCACCAGCAACAGAAACAATCCATATTTGAGCAATTTACAGTACAATATTTCAGGCGGGACTTAAACAGCTCCCACGCAGTAGCCCAAAACTCAATACATTTCTCAATATCTTTTTAATTGCAAATTGCTAAAACACTGACATCCTAACCAAACAAAGGAAACAATTATTCACTTTGTATTGTGAGAAATCACGTTTCTTAACCCTCCTCTTAACTTCAAATGGTGACCACCTAGAGCGCAGCCCCTGAAGGCCATTAGAAGAACTGCATGCTAGTCTCCCACCTGAGGCTACCAAACAGATGGTCATGGCTGCTGCTTGATAGGTAGGATACGCTAAGGATACGCTATTCCATTTAAACCCTCAATAACCCTCATTCCTACCACAGACGAGGTGCGCACTGGGACCTACCGCCAGTTGTTCCACCCTGAGCAGCTGATCACTGGTAAGGAGGATGCTGCCAACAACTACGCCCGTGGACACTACACCATCGGCAAGGAGATCATTGACCTGGTGCTAGACAGGGTCCGCAAGCTGGTAAGTATCTTGGTATGAAGAACAATTTACTGTACAAATTCAGATCCTTGACCTTGTGCTTTCTTTGTTCCCAGGCTGACCAGTGCACTGGGCTCCAGGGCTTCCTGGTTTTCCACAGCTTTGGAGGTGGCACCGGTTCTGGTTTCACCTCCCTGCTGATGGAGCGCCTGTCGGTTGACTATGGCAAGAAGTCCAAGCTGGAGTTCTCCATCTACCCAGCTCCCCAGGTGTCCACCGCTGTGGTGGAGCCCTACAACTCCATCCTCACCACCCACACCACCCTAGAGCACTCTGACTGTGCCTTCATGGTAGACAATGAGGCCATCTATGATATCTGCCGTAGGAACCTAGATATTGACCGTCCTTCCTACACCAACCTCAACAGGCTGATCAGTCAGATTGTGTCCTCTATTACTGCTTCCCTTCGTTTTGATGGTGCTCTTAATGTTGATCTGACAGAGTTCCAGACTAACTTGGTGCCATATCCCCGTATTCATTTCCCTTTGGCCACCTATGCCCCTGTCATCTCTGCTGAGAAGGCCTACCACGAGCAGTTGACGGTGTCTGAAATCACCAATGCCTGCTTTGAGCCAGCCAATCAGATGGTGAAATGCGACCCCCGCCACGGCAAGTACATGGCTTGCTGCCTTTTGTACCGTGGTGATGTGGTGCCCAAAGATGTCAATGCTGCCATTGCCACCATTAAAACCAAACGCTCGATTCAGTTCGTAGACTGGTGCCCAACTGGATTCAAGGTTGGCATCAACTACCAGCCCCCCACTGTAGTTCCTGGTGGAGATCTGGCCAAGGTCCAGAGGGCTGTATGCATGCTGAGCAACACCACTGCTATTGCAGAGGCCTGGGCTCGTCTTGACCACAAGTTTGATCTGATGTATGCTAAGCGTGCCTTTGTGCACTGGTATGTGGGTGAGGGTATGGAGGAGGGAGAGTTCTCTGAGGCCAGAGAGGACATGGCAGCACTGGAGAAGGATTATGAGGAGGTGGGAGTCGATTCAATTGAGGGTGAGGGAGAGGAGGAAGGGGAGGAGTATTAAAATTAGAGATGAATGGTCTACAAACAGTGCATGCCCTTCCAATTGTTGACCCGTAATAAAGGTTCATTTGAATTTGCTTTTTCTGTACTTGTTTTTTTCTCTGAGTAAAGGGAAAGATAACACAATAAATGTTGTGCTTGTTGTGAATCAAGTTTTTGAAGAATGCAAATTGTAACTACAGGTTTTTTGGAATCACAGAACACCCACGTCACACGTACTTCAGATGGAGCATGAAGTGAAATGCAGAATGTCAAGCAGCAGTACAGGCGATGTTAACACTGTGGAACCACATGTTCAAGTACCACAACAATGTTAAATGCATTGGAACGGTACTTAAAAAAAAAATGTGTCACAATGAACAAATTCAGCCTTGATGGCATTGGCAATAGCAATAGCTTAGCATTGTATCATCAAACCATTACGTCTGAACCCGCCATAAACCTCCAAGAACATACACCTCATATCTAGTGTATGAATAACCAGCTCAACTGGTGTGGCATCAGCAAACAACCTACTGGCACACAAATTAAATGACGTAAGGCATTTAGGAATTTAGGTAATCTTAGCAGCACAATAACCCACAATGATGCTCTTCTGATCTCTTCAGATCTTTTTGATCTGTTCACTCCCAAGATCAATAATTTGTCACATGAATGAAGATACATTTTGGAAACATTTATTGGAAAAACCTTACATTTAAAATGTATCCAAATCAACAGTATGCATTCATTTTTTTTGCTTAAAATAGGAACAAAATTGCTATATTTTTCAAATAACAAATTTTGGGGAAAATAAAGGAAATGATCACTTCAACTATGGTGAACATTTAAGAAGAGAACCAAAGTATATTTATTTTCAAGGTAACTTTTGGTAAAGAAAATACGTAGAAAAATGTATAAAAAGACAATTCATGTTCCGAATGCAAATATGATGTTTTGTGTAACGTAGCATTTGCCTCAGATGTTGGCTATCACACCAGCCTGCCCTGAAGTAAAGGACAGTTGTCAACAGCTCCCTGACGGTTCAGAAAGTTCCGGGTCCCAGAGCAGGCCGTGGTCTCGATGCACTGAGGCTCTGTTGGCACAAAGTCCTCCTTTAGAGGACGATATGCCTTGAAATGCCTAAAACAATAACATTGGTTGTTTTAGTTCTACCTTGTATAGACTATCTTCATGATAGAACATGTATTTTGCCTTTTTCATGTAACATCACAAATGCACATCATTTAGAATGATTTCTCACCTGTAGGAAAATGCCACTGTTCCGACAGCCATAGCAACAGCTAGCACCCCCAACACCATGGCTATGGTGCCAGAGGAGGACAGACCAGAGGCTGAAAGCAGAATTATCATATTATACTGTCACTTGGAACACAAAGGCATATTTTTGTAAAAAATGCACTGCAATTGCACAATTCACAAATACTGCTACTGTTTCTGTGGTTTTAGCTGTTTGGTAGTAGCCATGTCATAGTCTTACCCATGTGAACACTGACTTTAGCACTGGCAACAGCAAGACTGACATCGTTGGCCATTGACACGTTAATGCAGTAGACCCCTGAGCTATTGAAGAAGTGACGAAGCACCAGCTGACATTCCTTGGATGGCTCCACCATGTTGCACTCAGTGTGAATGGGCCTCAGGCACTCTGCATCCAGAATCACACTGCACACCTCTTTTGGAAGGCTGGAGATACAATACATAAAACATATGAAATGTATGAAAGGACCAAACCACAAATCACAAAACCCCATTAAAGGAATGGAATGTGCAGTAGAGGGATTTAGTAGTTTTAAAAGTGCAATGCAGGAGCAATCACCTTCCCTGGCAGGTAACTGTGAGATCTATTACATGTTTTTCAGTTGTCGGCATCAAAGCATTGTCCATTTGAGTTATCTCGACTTTCTCAATTCCCTCTAAAGAAGACAATAAAAGTAAGGAACAGATTATAATACGGATGGGAGTGTATTCCTGATTAGTTATTGATGGATATGTTGTTATTGATGGATGTATAAGTAAAGTAAAGTGCTATTTACCAATCACTTGGATGCCGGCACAGAATGAGCCGTAGCGGTATATCACACAGTCGTCATCAGAGGGTTTGTCCCCAGCTTCACGCTTAGCAACCACCACCACCGTGGCCTGACCCGTCAGAGTCTTCCCTGCACCTTGTATGGAGAACCAGTTCATTGTATGTATTGAGTCATCCAGATCCAATCATTATCATAATAGAAATTCAATTGCAAGGGAAGACAAAGAGGCTGAAACCTGCACAGTTGCATACATTGACTCATGAGAAGCACACAAGGTGCTGAGGTTGTACTTACGGGCAATAAGTCTGGTCAGTGCCCTGGGGGCAACGTGGTGGGAGACAACATTGGGCATCCCAGTGGTTGCAGTGGCTGAGTCAGTAAGCAGAGCAGTGGGCATGTGGGGCTTGGCAGAGGAGGGGGGATTCTGTGCAGCGGGTTGGCTGGTGGAGGCCTCCTCTTGGGTGTTGTCCTCCTCTTGGGTGTTGTCCTCCTCCATGTCAGCGGGAGCCACGTTCACATTCAGGGCTGTTGCCTCGGTCCACGCTAACACTGGGACAGCAGAGCCCAGCACTGCAACTTTCACTGAAACAAGATCACTGATCACAACATAGCAGACCATCAGTCTGACCTGTTCTTTGTCCTTTCCTTTTCTTTTTCTGTATCTGTCTTTGTCTTTCTTTGCTTCGCTTGCTTTTTTTTATTTCTTTGTTTTAATCCGTTGGACATTTCTTATTTTCTGTAAAGCACTATACGCACGCTCAATAATTCACTGTACAAATAGATGTATGTAGCATTGTGTAATCCGTACTTGTAGTCCCCACATCAGCCTGGGGTTGTGGGGACGGCGTGGGGTCCACTGCGGGGTCACAGGCCTTATCGGGAATGACAGCCTGGACCACCACCTGGGGCCTGTAGGCCCCGGGCCGGACGTAGGTGTGGGTGACCGTCAGCTCTCTGGATATCAGGGCGCCGCTCTCGTCCCCAAAGTCCCAGTTGAATGTTGTGTCGGCGTTGCTCAGGTACTGGCTGGGGTCATGGAGAGTAACAGTGAAGGCGATGGCCCGGTTCTGGATGAAGCACAGGTCGCCTGCGACAATGTCGTTCACTTGGTCCAACGAGACGGCGAAGGGAATTTGATCTACAGGACGTAGACGTAGACACAGTGGGACCACTCGTCATCTCCACTAGATTGTTCAAAGGCCTACATGTTTTTACATAGAGAGGACCACAGGTGCAATACAACCATTGCGTTTATGAATAGAGTCCTTATTTCCTACATACCTGTGCACTACTTGGTTGAGCCATGAAATAGCCCTTATAGTATCAATACATAAACACATGTTTGTATATATAGCTTAATAATTACCAGTGATGGAAAACTGAGTGGAGGCATATCCAAGAGGAATGAACTTGTGCTTGCTACGGTAGTGGTAAATCACTATGTCCATGGCATATGAGCCCAGGGGCACATTGGTTGTGTCAATAGTCAAGGATGAGGAGGGGCCGTCTGACACCTGCCAGTATTGATCTAGCAAAGAGAAGATTTACACAACATTATAAACATATAAACATATAAACAGGTGTGCTTTGAGTATACATGAATGGCTTACATACAGTATATCATAGTATATCACAGTATACAGTGATATAATCAGGATCATGATTATGATGATGCTTCTAATAATGTTATTGCTTCTCCTACCCCATGTCTTCCACACAAACACATAGCTAGGATTCTTGTCTTTCTTGAAAGGGGTTCCGTCAGGGAAAACACCCTTTGACTCATTCTCTGGAGGATACACTGGCTCGGATTCACTATATTTAGTTCCTGCAATAGATGCAAAAAAAACATTGGTTAGTCAATTCAATGCTGTGAATACATTATGAGATTGTGTGTGTGTGTGTGTGTGTGTGTGTGTGTGTGTGTGTGTGTGTGTGTGTGTGTGTGTGTGTGTTTGTGTGTGTGTGTGTGTGTGTACATGTGAGTAGCATGTACCGTTAACTACACAGTCCTCAGCCCAAACAACCTCTCCATTGGGTTGAAGGTTTTGGTTATGTGGGAACTCCAGGTTAATGGTGAAGGTCACCTTGGCTCCAGTCAGTGTAGGAGCATCATTTCCCATGTTGAACGTCACTCTTCCACCTGTAAGAAAGTCAACATTAAAGAATCAATCATGAACACATGCAAGTCAAGTATATTTCTGCATGTTTTCATAAAATGCATAAAATGAAATGCAATCTATGTAATGAATGAAATGGAAAATATGGAACCACATTTCCCATGCATTCATCCATTCGACGAATTATAATTTAATCTTTATTTTGTACCTTTCCAGGAGTCTTTGTAGCGAGGGTCTCCATCTTTCCAGATAGGGTACATCTTATTATTCCATGATGGATATCTTGTGAAGCGGTTTTTGGGCTCTGTAATAATCAGGTGCTTCTATCATTAAGTAGAATACAATAATATATACTTGACATTGAGAATAGATCTTATATCAACATATATTTCCCTCACACATTGTATATCCTGGTTTCTTGGTAGATTCAAAGAATGTAACATGTTGACATGCTACTAGTTAATTCTATTGTTATGTATGAGATATTACAGCATTTCACAGTCTTGAACACTGTTGACCCGGTGAACTTTTTAGGTGCCTTAGCGTCGGCGAGTGAATAGAATTCCCTGATCCTTTTAATCTCTTTCAGGTGACCCTTTCTCAGGCTGACAATGTGTGTGTTTGTGTGAGGGAGAGACAGGGTGTAATTCAGATGGAACAGTATTCATAGTGAAAGAGGCCCATTGAAAAGGCACAGTACATCTGGAATCCTTCTTTATTTCTACCTTTACTCTGGGCTTTGCATTTCAACTTTTTTTATATAGTATTTTTTGGATCATAAATGAAAACACATTTATGCCATAGTTTTGTAAAACGATTGTTATGAAACAGAATAATATGATTTCTTTATGGCTATTGGAAAAGGAGGGGGGGTTAGTTTTGAGAAATACCAGGGCGCACGTCTGGGATTTGTTCACATGAACTACAATCATATGATTGAGATAATAGTCACCACCACACAGGGGTCAGACTGTTGGTATGCCTTTCAAATTCATGCTTGGTTGAGAATCAACGCGGGATTGGTTTATAAATGAATGCACCATGGGATAGGTCCATTCATTTTTAAACAAATCCCATTGTGATCATCTCAAATTAATTTGATTATGAATTAATGAATTCAAATAATAAATATCAAATATTTAGAAAAATCTGAAAGATGTTGGTGGTTTAGTTGTCATTAACTTCACCGCAGTACAAAGTGCTAATTGCACATTTTTCTGAATGCAAATGTTTGTGTAAATATCTCACAAAATGTCTTTATACAAAAAATATAAATTTGAAGAAAGTTAAGATTAAGGAAACACATAATTCATCTTAGGAAAAACATGTAACACATATTTCATTATTGTGATGCAAAAAGAAAGATATTTACTAAATGCTATATTTTACAATAATTGTTTCATAAAAACAGTTTAAAAGCAGTTATTATTGATACTCACTTGCCACAGTGGTGGAAGCCACGGCCAGCAGCACCAGCAATGCAAGCGATGTCTGCATGGTCCTCTCTCCTTATGAAATATCCCCCAACAGCAGGCCTCAGCTTTATAAGTGCACCATGACTGACCTCACAAGAAAAAAACTAAAACCCAAATCTCCCCTCCCAGGCTGCCCTCAGCAGGCTCACATCTCATCCTCTTTTCAAAGGATTGAGGGGCGCTGATTTATGCATACAGTAAATGTCCCAGAATGCACAGGTCTCACTCTAGTAAAACAAGGGCAACGTAATCACATAAGAAGCACAAACACTTGCATGGAACATTCTATGGCAACAGATCAGCTTTTGCAGCAGACTCTCAAATCTACATATAAGGAAACTGTGTTATGAGTTTAGTTTAGTCATTGATGCAGTCATTGAGACTGCATCCCTCTTATTGTATCTGCATAAATGTGTAGAAAGATAATTATGCACGTGGGCATTTTGTAAGTGGATTTTATATTCTTGTATTCCGGGATAAACTTAGGGAAATCTGTCCTTCACAGAATGATTGTATTTACATGGAAAACATATGTCAGACATTAAAGTTATACCGAACTGATATTCTCAGGGCTTGTCATGTTATAGTATATCAATCTTCAAATCGGTGATCAAATTGGCAAAATTGGCTTATTACCAATTTGCTTGTGTGCTTCTAAATATGGGCAGGCTCCTAAATCTTATCCACAGCCACCTGACAGCTTAGCAAATTAGTCCCAATTATCTCAGGATTAACTGAGATAAAATTGCTATCTTTCATCAAATTAACATCAGGGAAAGAGTACAAATTATAATTTATTATGTCACAGAAGTGTAAGAAAGGGATTAAAAATGGCTAAATCCGAATGGGATACAGTGTAATGATATTTATGTTTGAACTTGTTGGCCGTTAATGGAAACAATAGGCCACACTTTACTGCTGAGTTAGACTGCTTATAAAATAAATATGAAGGAATGCAATGTTAATAAGGATTATTAAAGTGCTTGTGACTCACTTAATTCATCCGGCTTTGTCCCACTAGCCACATAACGAAAAAGTCAGTGTGTTAAAAGTGTTCACCCTAATGTTTAATGCCAAATTGCTGCCAAACCTTTTTGTATTTTTTATTAAAAATTTTCATCTTCAACAATGAATTACCCTAAACTGTGCAACTTTTGAAATACTACCTCCATACTCCACACAATTATGCTACATGGACTAATACATATAAAATAATAAATAGGTAGAATTGTGCTATCTATGTATTACTTTAATTTGAGCTCTCATTTAAAGTCTCAAAGCTAGGTGGGAGTAGAGGTAACATTGTAGCTGCTGTTGGATTGTGCAATCCCAATTAAAACTGCTTCCTGTCTTTGATTGACCACAAACTATTTCTTGTGCATTTCCAAGAAATTGATGGATAGCTTCTGTTACTCCATTTCTGATTGGCCGCATTGTGTCACCTTGAATGGTTAGGAAGGTGTGAGCTTCAACACTGGCTGTGTGGCTCATAGCTCGTCACATTGACTGACGTTTGCTTTAACTGCCACTGAAAGGCAAGATAAAACTGCTGAACTTTGCCCATGAACGTCCTTTTCAGACGTCCCCCTCAGCAAGGGGCTTGTCGTCCTATGTGTCATCCTATGTGTTGTCCTATGTGTCATCCTATGTGTCGCATGTCCAAGGCACACGCTGCATCACAAGGCCTTCGTCCTGCAAGATCTGAACCACATCCTCCGAAAGGCTGCACATTACCGGCTTCATAATTTTTGATGATGGTCTGATGGTCTTCTTTTATCATACTCAATAAAGTCATGGCACACAAGAGGACATCATCGGAGTCCTGCTTTCCTTCATATGTGTTTCAATGCTTCCAATGATGTGACAGAAAGCATGTACTGTATATCAGGATTTGGTTCGACTGGTACCTCCATCACTAAAAGGAGGAAACGGTCGGATGGCAAAATCACAACTCTTCTCCGTTTTGGCACCGCAGTGGTGGAACGAGCTCCCTGCCAATGTCAGGACTGCAGAGTCACTCCCTATCTTCGGGAAGAGACTCAAGACCCACTTGTTCAGAGTTCACATGAACCCTGCATAACATCCATCCTCCAAAACCATCCAAAAAAACCAAAAAAAACCCACCTCCCCTCATGCTGTATGTTGTACGTCTTGGCACCTTATAATTGCTCTATGTGACTTGGCACTTAGCCAGAGATGTTGTATACTAGCAATGGTTAACCTAGCAACTGAAATGCTTGAGACTTGTTCTGGTGACTTTCTTACTGTATTAGCTGCAATGAAATGTTTCACCTTCTTCTGACAAATGTACTCTTTGTAAGTCGCTTTGGATAAAAGCGTCTGCTAAATGCCCTAAATGTAAATATAAATATCAATATCACTGGCTTTGGGGGAAACGGTCAGGTTAAGAAGCATTTGTCTTACTTTGTCTGTAACTTTCATTTTGACTGGTTCTAGAACGCTCACCATCAGATCCTTGGCACTAGTCTCCAGTGCATTAAGCCAGAAGCCATTGCAGTGTGCTCTGGTACTTTGGCACCATTGTTTGTTGTGTCACTGTGAGGATCAGATCTCTGCTTCCATGTGCAGTTACATCAGGGTGTAACCCAGCAGATGCTTGCCCTACCATCTCCTCTGTCATTTTATTCCTTGAGAGGCTGGCCGGCCACTCTGATTTCAGACAGAGAAAGGATAGGTCTCAAAGATTGTCCCATCTGGTCTTTAAAGGAATTTGTGATAATGTAATCTAAAACCCAATTCACAACAGCAGCCAACAGTTTTATTCTCCAGTGGTTTCGAAGGTTGAAACTTAGAAACAGACAGAACGTATTCATGGTGAGGCTGTACATTAGCTATGAGTTCATGTCAATCTATAGTCTTTATTTAGTAAATTTCACTTTTTTACGTGCAACGTGGAAAGAGGCGGGCACTTGCAGTGTGGTTTAGTTGTTCATTCAACGTCTCAGGTGTTTCATGTCCCTGTACATATGAAACATGCACAGGGACATCAAAAGGTTTGGCATTCAAGTGCGATCCAAGCTGCCAAAAGGATGTTTCACATCTGACTTCTGAACGTTTTCTCATCCATGAGAGACTAAAACCTTTGTGGTTCTGGGTCTTTTATTACCAGGTGTTTTTTCTGAAACACCTGCGGTGTCAGATGAAACCACGACAGTACTATTCCAGTTTATCCAGTTTTTCAAAGGTAACTTTAATGTAGCTGTTATGAAAAACTGTTACTGTTTCTCTCCATATCGTTCCATATCCATTTTTTTAATTGGCCTTCTAATTTTGTCTGGGTGCCCAAACCCAACATTCAAACAATACATAATTCTGCTTAAATGCAAAGTTCCCTTGAAGTGATTATTTATATTATGTTATATTATAAGACTTGCTGCTATGTGGCACTTTCTAATAAAATGTGGCTTTTGATCATCCATGGATCTCACCACATGGACTTCTGATTCAATGGAATCAAAGATGATGTTTTAAGAGCTCTGATCCTCCCAGCTTCTAACCAACATGCTCCACCACCACCACGCCCTCTCTGTGATTGTACTTGCTGCAGAAGGGTAAGCCTTGACTTTATTTGGATCAATGACTTCATCAGACTGTGCAACAGGTTTTACAGAGCCCTATCTTTTATGCATTGTAACAGGTAGAGTGCTGTGCTTTGATCCTCTTTATCTTTGAGAGTCATTTTGAGTGGCCCCACACCCTTTGAGTGGTGTGTTTCTACGGGATTCAGGGAGAGCTGAAGTGGTGATAATGGGTCTAAATGACCAAATAGGTCAATGAGCAATTGAAACAGTTTGTGGGCTTGACTCATGAGTTGAATCATCATGTATCTCATTGGGTTGCCAGTGATCTACATAAGGATAAAGGATAAAGAATACAATGTATGAAAGGCGTATTTCTGAATATCATTAGCTAACCTTTGTGAGTAACAAAATGGCGAGTGAAAGGTGTAGCAATCTTTCCTACTACTCACCACGTAGGTGGCTGACACACTCCACCTAGGGGCTGTATGGGCTCAACCACACACAGGACACGGTAGGGATTTCATATTCATTTGAATGAATGTTATCCCAAGTACCTTCTGTGTTTGGGGATCCAGTGGTTTCAGTTTGCATCTTCTTTTGAGCAAACAGCTGAATCTGCAAGTACACAAACACATGTTTATAACATTCAGAATGTTTCTTACATTTAGAACCAAATGGTCATTATGCAAAGAAACAATTAGTCATTCATCATAAAGTGGAATAAACTTGCCTTCCAACGAAATACAAGGTGTATCCGCTTACAGGCATAAACAAAATTATGTGTGTATTTAATGCTACTTCATATTGCATAATGTTAAACAAAAAAAGTAAAAATGTACTTTCATATCTAAAGCAATTATTCCCAAATGGATTCATGAAAACTTAACATCGACAAATTACAGCAATTTCTGATCATCTCATATCAAACGATTTACCTTGTCTCCTCCCTCAGTTTATTTTTTATTTTCTGTAAGAAAGACCATAGTAAAGATACATAATTATCTTTACAGAAATGTCAATCTACATCAATCAGCCTTTCCAAAACATTGCTCTACATTTCTACAAAAGGGAGTCCCAATGTTGAAACTCACACAGATATATAATGTCTTAATTTGTTTGGCTTCCTTTAAGGGTCTGGCCCTGATAAACTCTACCTTTGTATGTCATCAGTTGAGAACATGCTTTTGAAATCCAGTTGTCTTTGTATTGTAGTGGTAAATGCATACTGGGATTTCCATGTCCATGGCATATGGCCTTTGCATCTATATTTTGTATGCATCTTTCTCTTTCTCTTTATATAGCATATGTCTTGGACTATGCTCCTAACAGTGTCTGATACAGTTTGTCCTCTCCAGCTTCCAAATTCTGTTTCTGCCTGATGTGCCTATAGTAAGCATTCAGATCATACATATACTTAACATTGCTATTAATTAAAGTATGTATGTTTTTTTTATCCACGATCAAAATGAGTAACATTAGTAGCCATAATAGCATGTGTTGGTTACCAAGTGGTAGACCATTGTAGAAGGTTTTGGTTATGAGCATCAATTTGACAGTAAGAACTCTCTGATCTCAGTGTGTCCCACTCTGTGGAATATGTCCTTTTCTTAATAACCTTTTCTTAATGAGCATCTTTTCTTAATAACTGAATAAGTAACTAACTTAGCAGATTCTTTGTTTAGGTTTAGCCTTGCTCATAACCGTATCCAAGATCTGTTGGTATCATGCAAGTACTATATAGCCAAGACGTGCACTGTGGTATGGATCACTAAGGTTGATATAACTGAAATAATTCTGAATAATTGCTACAGCCTATAGCTATGCAATTAATTACGAATACGTCATCATTTTAACGTTCTCCTATAACATCATTATAGACAATCAAACATAAAAAAGATCAACTCTCTTGGCCATCTCACCACACGGACACCACAGCAAGGATGGCCCGCCAATGCCTCTCCTTCCGGAGGAGGCTAAAAAGGGTTGGCGTGTCCCACCCGTTGCCTGAGGAAGGCACAAAACATCAGCAGGGACCCCAGCCGCCCAGCAGCACACTCACTGTTCACCCTGCTACTGTCTGGAAGACGCTACAGGTACACCCTTTACCTGCAGGCCATCAGGCTTCTGAACCGCTGAACTCTTCCCCTAGCGCTATATCTCAAACCCATTGTCAATAGCCACTGATGTAAACACTTATATGCCGTCATTATTTGATGGGAACATTCAGAACGTATAACTCAACACTCTATGTAAGACCATGTAAAATACTGGATAATATTGTAGAATACTAATTGCACTTGCACTTTACTCCTGCACATCTGTATACCATTATTTTACCACTGCTTCCATTAAAGCTCATGTACAACCCTCCAGTTTATATATGATGTAAATACGTACATGCTTTCAGTATCCACTTTATATTTCTACAATGCTGCTACAAATCATTGTCCATTGCTGCTTATTTTCATTCTTCATCTTTCATTCTCTATTGCTGCTCTTACTAGATCCACGATGCCCTGATTTTACTGTTATTCTGTACTTATTGTATTTAATTTAATTTAATTTAACTGTTTTCTTTGATTTTCCTTCCACGTTGGAACGGGCCTCGTCCAATACATTTCATTGTACAGTATGACTATACGTGATGCTGCACATTTGACAATAAAGGACTTGAAACTTGAAACTTGAAACATCGCGTATAATAAATAATAATAAACAGCAGGTTGTGTTTTTGTTTCTAGGCAAGCTGAATGTAGCTAGGACATAGAGACATAAAGACAGGCTGAAACCGTCTTAAAATATCCCATACATTTTGTTTGTAATATTACATCTCAAACTATTCCTTAATATAAACATGTGTGCAAAAAATGTCAGGAATAGCTGTGGGTTACTATAAGAACAACCATAGACTGTTGAAAACGAGCCTCTGAGCCAATAGATGGCGCTGTAGAAAGCTGTGGAGTTTGGTGAAGTAGACACGCTCCATTTTGATTGGAAGAGGTAAGTCCATCAACAAAGAAAGATGGCCGAAGTAATAGAGCTACAAAAGCTGAAGGTTAGTAATTTACTAATATTTATTTTCTCACTCAATCATGGTTTTGTCAAGATTGGAATGTATGGTTCGGCTATATCTAGCTACTGCTTATGTAACAATACGTTATGGAGAAGCCAATGTAATAAGCGAACTACCTGACGGATGGGAATGGCAACTTACTAGGCGTGCATGTTCACGTTACTCCTTGAGCTAACGCAGTTAGCTAAGAAACCCGGCTTCCCCATAAACGTTAATTTGGAGCTAAGTATTGCATAGAATACATGTTACCAGGACACATGCAATATATATTTTTTTTCACAAGGTTGTTCTACCACAATTCATGGATTCGTCTTGACGTTTACGCCGAAACTACGGCTGCACATTTGCGCTCAAACAACCATTGTCACTTTAGATTTCAATCACATCTTGATTTATTTCAATACTGCTACCAAAACAAATTTTAGCTATGATAAATACTCCAAACTGATGGGTTACGTAACGAGTAAACAGGCCTGGATTACAACGTAGCCTGTAATGTAGCATTCAGGGTCGACGTGGAACTTAAAATCCATCAACGCAGCAAGGAAACGAACGATACTGTTGTTCTTCTAGCTGGCTGAGCTGAGGCAGGAGTGCGAGGCACGGGCTCTGGAAACCAAAGGTAACAAAGGGGACCTCATTGCCCGCCTGCAGACGTACCTTGAGGAGCATGGTATGTCAAAACACCATTGTTTGGAATGTCCTTTACACCACCGCCGTTTATAATAACTTGTTCATACTATTGACTGCATGACTTTTTTTCTTCCTTTACGCAATTCAGAGGAAGACTTGGATGTGAATGTTGATGACGTTTTGGCAGAGGATACAGAGGTAAGTTGCTTTCTGCATAAAACACACACATTTCACCATAATGGAATGTGCAGAACGCACACACAAACACTGCAGTGTTTGTACGTGGTCTGTGGCGTTTAGTTAGTTGACAAAACTATGTGGTTCCTGTTTTTGTGAAATAATTATTAAGTACTATTTAAATTTCACGTAGGACTTTGTTAAAGATGACATTGCCACTAATGGAAACACAAACAAGGACTCTGAACCTGCTGCGTGTGAGGAGTGAGTAAATTGCTTTAACTATTTATGGTAAACTTCTAATGTATATTTCTTTTAATGACAATCTGGACTATATTATTGTTGTAAATGATAGTTTTGTTCCTGATTTTATTCTAGGCCGGCTGAAGCAAAAGTGGTCAAAATAGTTCCCCCGGCATCCTCAACTGAGGTATGTAGTGATTTAAAACATGGTCCCTTGTTTACTCTGTGGCCTCAGCTCATCCTACCAGTAGGGCTATCCTGTTTTATATGCTGGTAACCATGTTGCAGGTGTAAGTTGAGGTGACTGCTGCCAAATGTTAAACAGAGGAACATATGAACATTAAACGCTTCAAGGGTTTTTGTATGTTTAGATCTCTCAAAGGACCTAACATGAAATACATTGTGTGCAGTGTATGTTCACTTGTAGTAATATGTAGCATCTTTCCCATGTTTAATATGTAATGGAATTACTGTATCTGAGGCCTCTGTATCCTGTTTTCTACTGTTATTATAATTTATATGAATAAAATAACCTGTGATAGTTCAACAGACGGAATTTGAGTCGACTCAGGGTTCTCTGAACAATGATTTGATGGTTACAATTTTAGGGTACAGCCCTAATGACAAGATTCACTATGTTTTATTGTTATCTACTTACATTTTTCAGAAGAAACATGCCATTTCATGGTATTCAAGCAATTGCTTGAATTCCATGAAATGTAATATTGGTAGTTTCCACAATTGTTGCATTATGTTGGATAGCATTTGATAACATGGTTGGATACTACTACAAAATATAGTCATAAAAAAGACAGGCAATTATAAGACACACACACCATATTGCTCCATTGGTAACTATATTGTATATATTGTTTTCATCAGAGACTGCAGAAAAGAGCGGAGCGTTTTAATATGCCTGCCACGGCAGAAAGCAAGAAGGCTTTACGAGCTGCAAGGTTGTACTCTGTTTCTATGTACTCTGTTTCTATGTACTATGCCACTATGTACTGTGTTTCTCTTGTTTCTCTGTTTCTATTGAAATTTGCTCACTTGAATTGGTTTAATCTAACAATGTATGCTCTGTCAAGGTTTGGCCTGCCTGCCAATACCACAAGCCCCTCTCCAGGTGTGTAGCTCAATGCTCTTTCTGTGTGGTCCAGAATGTTGCTTCATGGTGTGAGTATACCTGCATTAATACTTTCTTTAACTTTTCCTGTATTTCTTCAGGTGTTGTGGCCAGTGGCAAAGCTGCTGTGAGTATTTGTATTTCAAATGACTAGAACATTTAGATGCTACTTTGATAACCCTGTGAATCCTTTAATTAAGCTTGTATGAATAATGAACTGTATTTGTTTCCTGTGAAGGTGAGTGTGGATCAGCTGAAAAAGAGAGCAGAGAGATTTGGCATGAATGTCTCTTCCATTTCTCAAAAGGTGACTCATCTTGTAACAGATGAATCTAACAGAACCCTAACCATAACAGTTGACACCTAGTCTGATTATTTGATTTACTTGTATTATTCTCCTCCTGTTATTTTTCAATGCAGTCCTGTCTGGTATTAAATTGTTATCTTATTTTAATTTGTTAAGGTTGAAGAAGATGAAAAACTGAAGAAGAGGAAGGAGAGGTTTGGCATTCTCACATCTGCAGCTTCAGCTGGTTCAGGAGATGTAGAGGTAACTGACACATTTTTTGTGTAGTATACAGATTAAAGCAACCCTTTCTTGGCTATTTTACAGTTTATAGCGCAACTATATATTCTGATTTCCCTCAGGGATCATTTAAGTATTTCTGTCTGTCTGACTGATTGTTACATTTTATTTTTCAGGCAAAGAAAATGAAGCGTGCTGAAAGATTTGGAAAAGTGTAAATAACTGGTTGTAGATCATAATTTTGTTTTATTACTTAAGCATTTAACGAATGCTCACTGCTTCATATTGTGTCCTTTTTTGTAACATTTTGTGATCTTAAATAAATTGTTCTCAATTTTTGGATATCTGCCTCATTATTCACTTTGTTTCCTAGTGTTTTACTGGAGCCCACTGACATTGTATTTACTTTGGCATTGACTCCCAAAACCAAGCAGTTAAATATTTGATGACGATTTCCATCTTTATTAATTGCTTTTCATAGTTCACATCATGGATTTTAGTCAATCATTTAAGTTACCTACCCAAGAGGGGTAGGGAACAGAAAATGTAACTTTGCATTACTGAGTGTGCTGTCTGTTAATCGGGACCTAAATGAATAAAGTCGAAGTATTTTTGTTATGTAGTAAATGTTGTGGCCTTGTTAAATAAATACACTTTTGAGAGCTGGCTGGCGTATCCGTGTTAATAAGATCCTATGTCAAGAACGAAGGCTGGCACCATGTGGCCGGTGAGTGAAGAGCAGGACAATCTAGCGACAAGGACGTACCCGTGACGTATGTTCCTGTGACGCAGAATTTTTTAAAACATCGTTCTCCTCAGTAATGGCGGCTTCGTTTCCATCTCCTCCTGCAAGCAACAACAACAAATGGTACTTCACCCGGCAGCAGATCGAAAACAGCCCATCTCGGCGTGCAGGACTTGATTCTGACAAGGAGTTGTCATACAGACAACAGGCAGCGAACCTACTCCAGGACATGGGACAACGACTCAATGTGTATCTTTTGTCGAAGGGAGACTTGCGTTTAAGCTAGCCAACATTAGCCTGCTGAGTACGATACCGGTTTGAGTGACTATCACTAATGTGTGTCGTTAAAGTTGTCGGGGGATGCTGTTAACTAAGCATAAGATTTGATTTATGGTTTAGCGTGCAACGAGTTAACGCCGGTTAAGTTCTGCTGTACTTAACGTTAGCATGCAACATTGGAGCGGCCCTCTAGCTAACTATAAATGGATACTAGGGCCTTTCCAGTTCAAGGCGGGTCTTAAGGACGTTAGCGGTACCTCTTGTTTCCTGTGGTTTAGCAGCAATGTCAAACTATTGTACGTGTATATTAATACTAAGAAGAGCAAGCGTTTATGCTGAATTCCGACATTGTGTTTCTTTTGGACAAATGATGAAGTGTTTAGGAAATTACATTACTAGTTGAACTCAACATAAACAACCTTGGGAACGTGCTTATACAGCAAGACTGGCGTCTGTATGTATATGTATCTAATTTTGTTTACAAACGTGGATCAAGTGTAATTATTTTTTGACATTCGTAACATTGCAAGCAAACAAACAGCCATTATTCATGCTTACTTAGATTTGGCAGATCGAGCGATTTAAACTGAATCACCTAAAATGCATCTATTACCCTTAATAAAATGTGTCAGTTCACAGCTTACTATAAATACTGCCATTGTGTACATGCACCGATTCTACATGGTGCAGTCTTTTACCAGATTTCACAGAAATGTAAGTATAGTTATTTATTGTGTTTATTTCGTCTTTTCAGTCTGTATCGCATAACTAATACTCCCTTTGAGCAGATGTCACAATCTAACTGTTCATTGTCTGCCATTTAATATGCCATTTAATTTGGCCTCAATCAGGTTATTGCTCCAGCCACACTTTTCCTTGCGGCCAAGGTTGAAGAACAGCCTCGAAAACTGGAACATGTTATCAAGGTGACACATGCCTGCCTAAACCCTCAGGACCCATCACCAGATGTACGCAGTGACGTAAGTATTTGACAGTACAGAACAGGAATTATTTTTTTTTTCTTCCAGAAATTTCTTTGGAGGATGTTAACCAATCTATTCAAGAATGTTAATTGACATTGTTGTGTCCTGAAGCACAGCGTTCAGGCAATAGATTTAATGAAAGCACATTTGGATGTCCAATGGTTGGGTCTGTATTGAGAGCTTTTGGCTTTTGGCTCTGTAAATTTATACAACTAAACTCACTATAACTTTTCTCTTTCTAGAATGGATGATGTGTAATACACAAGCCAATTTTTGCTTGTTTTTGCCAAAACTGTATGAACTTTGTAGTGTATTGCTCTTCACATTTCCTGTTCCTTACTCCAACCTTACTTCTTACTCCAACGTTCACAGCCATTTTGGGGTTTGCTTATTTGTGTGACTGATATGTGATTTTAAACAATGGGTGATACTGAATGGTTTCAGCCCATTGCTCCCATAAAGGATAGCACTGTGAAGCGAGATGCAGGATGAGAGATGAGGCGAGAGCGAGCAAGTTTAAAGAGAGTGCCTCCCAGTAAGTAACCTGCCTGTCCTCTCAACCTCAGGCTTACCTGCAACAAGCCCAAGACCTGGTCATTCTGGAGAGCATTATTCTCCAGACCTTGGGTAAGTTGGGATTGAAGACTTGGGTCCCCTGATAACCCCTCTCCCCAAAACTAGAGAAGGGCTGAAATAATAATAAAATAATGATCTTGTTCACAGAATATTTACATGCAGTTGCCAGCACTGGAAAGACCATTCATGTACTCATGAGTACAAATTGTCTACTCAGTCATCTCACCCTTTACCTTGGCCACTGTTATGTCATTTTGTAATCTTCAGTATTAACATTTTATATTTATTTATTTATTTGTTATTTATATATAGGAATGGCCATCATTTCTGATGTAATGGAAAGGCACCAACATTCTGTCTGTGTAGGCATAATGACAATTACAAACTTGCTGTACAAATCAAGCACCATCTTCAAAACGGTAATGCTTTTCCCACCATGAAGTTAGTAAAGACTGCTATGTTTACCTTTACATTGCAGCAATGTCTTGCTGGGATTACTTTGGATACCTAGTGTCCATTGCATCTTTTTTCAATTAGGCTAATGCTAGGGGATACCACGAGTAGCTGTTTGTACCAGTAGGATGAGCTGCCCTCACTGGTACAAACAAGGGAAGGAATGTTACTTTGTGGGCATGTTGAATGAAATGCAGAAAAGTGTATTCAAAGACTCTTGCTGCTCACTATAATCAGAGAAATATATTGATGGCCATCCCTATATTTTGTGTATTTATTTGTTTTTAAATAGTTTTTGATGTACATTGTTCTAATTTGCTTCATCTTTGTATTGGTCTATACTACTTCTAGTTTTAACCTTTCTGTATTCCTCCCAATACACAGAGGCCGGGCAGATACTGTTTGTGTATATTATTTAACATTAAATCTGATTTGTAAAAGTGCTTTCACATTTCTACCAGATTCAGTTGATGCAACCCAAGGTCAACAAATGAGGTTAAACAATTGAATACCAAACCTTAATACCCAGAAGTCCATACTGACGTTTCATATTTCTGCCCAGGACTCCACCTGAAGAGAGCATGCGCTTTTATTTTTTCCATTTCACACGTGGCAGTCAATTGGGTCTAATTTACAGCAAAAGACTGTCTAGTGTTTGTGGAAATTTGTATTGACCAAATGCTTTTTTTTCTTGTCTTTTCTTGCTTTCAGCTTTTGAAATCACCATTGACCACCCTCATACTCACGTTGTCAAGTGTACTCAGCTCGTTAGAGGTAAGCATCAACATACGCAAAATTACAATCCTCTCACTGAAATGAAAGACTAATCCGTTTCAATATGTCAGCATGCCTCTCTGGTTTTATTGTTACAGCGAGTAAGGATCTGGCCCAGACATCGTACTTTATGGCCACCAACAGGTATGATGTTTGTTTTCTGAAAAAAAATGATGTAATGGATTGCATGTGAAGGAGGGCAAAACATTCCTATAGATAATTTATGTGACAGTGCTGTCAATTTTGGTGTTGTCTAGAACTATAACTGATTATGTGTCTTCGGTCTTTCTTGTGTACTATGTATGATGCAACTTCCCTGGACCCAATCTGGTATGTAGTCTGCACTTGACCACATTTTGCCTGCAGTACAGTCCGCCTATAGTGGCCTGCGTGTGTATCCATCTGGCCTGCAAATGGTCCAACTGGGAGATCCCAGTCTCCACAGACAGCAAGCACTGGTGGGAGTATGTGGATCCCACTGTAACACTCGAGTTGCTTGATGGTACGTGTTTCTAGATAACCCACCAAGAGCCCTGGGATGAGTGTAATGTCAATGTAAATGAGTGTTTTACAGACATGATTCTGACCTTTCCACTTTCTCTTCTTTTTTTTTATTTAGAACTAACAAATGAGTTTCTGCAAATCTTGGAGAAGACTCCTAGCAGATTAAAACGGATTCGTAACTGGAAAGTAAGTCACATAATTGCCTAAACTCTGTTTTGGAGATGAGCCGGTCATGTATGAAGCTCTGTGAGGGTTGCTGCAGTAATACTCATGGTTGTCCGTTGCTGTGCTCCAGGCTGGGGGTCAGACAGCCAAAGGGAAATCCAAAGCCCTGGATGACGGTGACCCGACGGACGCAATGATGAGCATGATCTCCATGGCCTCTTCTGAGACGACGCTGGCGGGCCTCATGAGCCTGTCAGGCCCCTCTTCATCCATTGGAGAAAAAGATGGTGTTGAGATGGGCAGTGCCCAGCACTGGCATCCGGACATGAAGCACGGCTCTGAGGAGCATTCACAGCCACAACCCAACCATGAAGTCCACGCTCCGGCCAAGGTGTCGCTCAGTGAGTACCGCGCCAAGAACGCTGATGTGCTTGCTGCCCAGAAAAGGAAGCTGGAGAACATGGAGGCCAGCGTGAAGCGGGACTACGCCAATGCTGCCCAAGCTCTCATTGGTCAGCAACAGCATCCTAGGAAAGAGAAACAGCAGCAGCAGCAGCAGCAGCAGCAGCAGCAGCAGCACCACCATCACCAGCAGGCCAGCTCTCACTCAAGCTCTTCTTCCTCCTCAGATGTAAATAACCCTTCACCCATCATTCTCAAAATCCCCCTTGAGAAGGAGAGGCATGAGCGCAGCTCGCTCAAGATGAGGCTCCCCGTGCCCGGGGGAGGAGGCAGTGGGCACAGTGGAAGCGGCAGCAGCAGCCGTGGTCAGGATCAGGACATTAAACTAAGGATCAGGATGCCTGAGAAACAGAGAGGGAGTTCAGGGGAGGAGGGAAAGAGCCGGGACAAGCATAGGGAACGTTCAAATCACCATCACCACCATCATCACCACCACCACCACTCCTCTGGCAGCGCCCCACTTTCCTCATCCTCACACAAACACTCGTCTAGCACCAGTGGCGCCCTTGGCAGCAGCAAAAAGATCCCGAGTGACTCCTCCCGGCTGAGCTCGTCCTCCACTTCTCGGAAGAGAACTCACACCCAGGATCCCACCGCCCCGCACCCAACCACTAAAATAAGCAAGTCTTCGCGCAATGCCTACCAGCTGCCCTCGTTGTCTTCCTCCTCTGTGCATGCTCTTGGGCATGCTCCGGACATCCTCCCCTCCCTGGGCCTTCCCCATCACCCGGGCAGTTACCCTCACAGTAAGGGAGACAAAACGGACACAAACGGACACAATGCTGCCACTGGGGGGCAATCCAATGAATACCAGGACACTTTTGAGATGCTGAACTCCCTGCTAAGTGCTCAAGGAGTCCAGCCGGCTCAGCCACCCATGTTTGACTACAGATCTCAGTATGGGGACTATCGCTATGGAGCTAACTCCAGGGGGAACAACTCTCGGCCCCCACCCCTTCCTTCAGAACCACCCCCTCCTTTGCCTCCGCTGCCCAAATAAATGCTCTATATGGGTTTGCATTACGTACATTGTACTTGATATCCTACAAAATGATATTGTTTTGTTATTCACATTTAATGAGATTCATTCTCCTTTTTAAACATTTGTGATCATGTGTTGCTGTTTTCAGCTTATGGTGGATGAAATTTACTTGTTTCAGAATTTGTAACATACTTTAGTATAGTTTGTAAAAATTGAAAAACAAAACTAAAAAAATCTCCAAATTGGGGTAATATTAAGACACTCTGAGGATTAAGATATTTATGGGAAGACGTGTAAATACTATTTTTGATGTAACGTTTTGTATGACCTCAACTCCAATGAAATGTGATGGTGGGATGTGGCTTTTTTGCCGTCACTGTAAAATAAGAAGTCAGACGCCTTGAAATTATAGATGAAATGTTGCATCATGTAGGTATTACTTCAAGTCTTTCTGGTGATTCTTTTAAATATGTTTTTATAGTACAGTATTTATTAATTGAATGCAATTAAGGAGCAACATACTCTTGATAAAATATATAAGCCTCTGCTTTCATTTTTATCAGTAAAGAGACCGCGTTTATGATGTATTGCATGTCTGTAGCCTATTTTTTTTTATTTATTTCTTTATAAACTCTTCCCATAGCATTTTTGCCCCATCCCAGTTTTGTCTATTTTTTTAAATTACTTTCATTATTTCATATGCTCTTGTACAAAGATTGTAAAACAAAAAAATATTTTTACATTTTGATAAGAAAAGTTGGAAATATCAATTTTACTTAAAGAAGCCTGTTACTTTTTCAGTTTTGCAGTCATTGTTTTAAATGGTTGTAAAATGGATAAATACTGTTCATTCTGAAATAATCACACTAAAAATGTTTGTACCAAACTTTTTGTCAAGGTCATTCAACATGTCTACAGTGTATAGTCTAGCTGAAGGTACTGCCAGGTTTAAGTCTGATCATGTCATTGTCCCATCTAGCATGACAATAGAAAATGGGCTAGTGGGGCCTTGCAAATCACTAGGAGCATAATGATCATGTTATGCCACTCATCCAGAAACACAGGAAGGCCATTACAAATGGTGTCTTCAGTTAAAAGTAGAATGTTTTAGTTTGAATATGGAGACACAAGCATTCATTTTTTTGTTTTGGAGTAACTATTGTCATCATTATGGACAGCATATGTCATGCCTGCGGTTTATCATTCTGAACAAGGTGTATGTGTAAGCAATTCTGACATTATCCACAGTTGAAAAGATTTAATAGGTGAGTGCATGTCTTGTTTATTTGAGGGCATACAATGTTATTTTATTTGTGGTCTTCTATGATGCAGACCACATGTGCTGTTGTGTAAACTCAAATGTACACAATTAATGTTGAGTATCCATATAATACTTTTGGCAAGGATTTCCAGGTACAATGTTGCATTTGTAATGCTACATGTATTGAGAAAACACTGTCACTACACCTGTTGAGAGCTGGAAGAATAAATCTTTAAGGAATGATCACGTCTGTTCCCATGCATGGCCCTCCTATAGTACAACTCAATTACTGGTTCTTAACTAAACTGGTACTCTTAGCCCAATGATGAAGGTGGTTCAGTACTGGTTATCATTACATTGTGTGAACTTGTATATACAAATGATTGTATGATTTGAATTGATACCTGCTGTAGATTATTTTTCATAAAGGGTTTTAAAAAATTGGTTTAAGGTAGAGTACTTATCCATTACTTAAGGACTTGTATGCCACATTTTCTTAATATTCCCTTGAGAGGTAACAACTTTGCTCAGATGAGAATTATATTTTTCTCAGGAATCAGGTTTATCAACCAATCTTTTGTTGATCACTAAGAGATGTAAAATGCACTGAATATTTATCCCAGTAAGATTGCTTATTAATGGGCTTAAGTGTTAGTTTAACTGATAATATATTATTATAGATGTAAATATTACTTGGTTGCATAATATTCGAAAATGGTTAATTCTAGGATTTTATATCAGGATTTATAAAAAATAAAAATGAAAGCTAAGAAAACTGAACATTTGAAGGGGGACACTCATGGTCATGCAACCTCAGCAATGCGATTCACAGCTATACCTTTGTAATTATTCATGGTCCATATTTGTCACATCCTAATGTTAAATGTTAACGTGACACTCAGGTTTGAAATTCAATAAGTTACAGATCTTGTTTCAGTTAAAACATTGTTTGTGTACACTGATACTTTTGATATGTGGTTGATATAATCTTATGTCAATAAATACTTTAAGAAATAAGCAATTGCATACATTTTTGTTATAGGATGTAGTCATTGTAAGTCGCTTTGGACAAAAGCGTCTGCTGAATGCCCTAAATGTAAATGTAATGTAAATAGTCAAATAGTTACCAGTGCCTAGGCGTACACATGGTCTCAAATGACGTCCCGAGCGTTAGATTTTCCACCAATAGGCGTTGGTGTGGGCGGGCCTTGTTTTCACCACCGAGGCAGTGGTTGAATGCGGGAAAAACGACGCAGTGTGCTCAGGAGCAGCGCTTGGTTGGGCGGTGCCGTCGAAGGTATGGCGTTTTTACGTTACTAGTACTTGTAATGAACACATTACGCAATTAAATGCGTCTTCATTATCAACGATATTGGCCACATATCGCCCCCATTTCACAACTCGGTTATAATCCGCTGTGTTGAAAGATTGCTGATTAGTAACTAGTGCAATTGCTATACAAAGATGGCGACTACATGGCAAGCTGAGTGCAAGACGCGGTGACGCCGGAAAGAGGCGTGTTTATGATAAGTGGCAGTTAGCAGGACTGAGCCGTATTGATTGACGCACAATGTTATTGTTATCCTCTTCAGTTATATTCTCAATCAAGATATACGTATTCAACTTTAAACATGTGGCACCTTCGTAGACGAGAGATTGCGATAACAAGCTTGGTATTAAGTGATGTTTTTTTTTTAGATTAGATTACTTTATTAATCCCACAGTGGGGAAATTTACTAACTGGTAACTGCTTTGTTGACACCGGCACCTGGTATTTAGAAATCTAAATTTATGAATACAATAATAATTCTAAATATATAAATCTTTCGCTATTATTGAATCTAAAAAAAAAGAAATAATGATTTGCTTTAAAAATATAGCAAAAGTATTGCTCTATAATGGAACTTTATGTTGTTGTAGCACTTTTTCAACTCGGATATGAAGGGTGATGCTGCCAAATCACTCTTCTATCCAAGATGAAGATTTTGTTATGGGGGCTGCAGTCATGCCGTACCTTCTCAGAATTCAACTATGCAGCTTTTTTGCTCGCCATGTGGAATTGGCTTGAAAACTTCTGTTCTTTATAATTAGTGTTTATGTTTAACTATGTTGCAGGGTCTAGCTTGGCAATGAACAGGATACGGATTCACGTGTTGCCATCAAGTCGCGGGCGTGTCACCCAGCCTGCCAGGCCCCAGGAGCCCCAGACCTGCTCTTTCACTCAGCGGCCCTGCTCGCAGCTGCGCCTGGACGGCCTGGACTTCTGCATCAAACACATCCTGGAGGACAAGAACGCCCCGTACAAACAGTGCAGCTATGTCTCCACCAAGAATGGCAAGCGCTGCCCCAGCGCCGCCCCGAAGGTGGAGAAGAAAGACGGGTGGGTTTGTTTGTCGCGATGCAATGCAGAACATGGACTGAATCTTGGACAAACAGACAGAAAAACTATCCCGACACCAAATTCGCCAGTCAGACAATTGTGTGACTGGCCATTGTATACATTGTAGAAGAACACACACACACATTTGGTCATTGTACATGCAGTGTTTCAGTCAATATTTAAATGGAAACACAATGTCCTGGACATAAATAAACCACTACACAGTTTGAAATTCAAGGTGCTTAATAACAAATAAAAGCTATACACTCTGTGTTCTACTTTTATGAGAAACGTGGTATTTACACAGGCCATACTGTTGTTTATATGTTGTTTGTTGTCTTAGGTCTGTGTATTAATGGTTAATCACACAAATATTATATATGTCTTGTATATTGTTCCATACCACGTTTCTTTCTCATCCTCTTGTGCTCCTCAGAGTGTCGTTCTGTGCTGAGCACGCCCGAAGAAATGCCATGGCCCTCCGAGCCCAGGTGAGGAAAACGTCATGTGGACCCTCACCAGAAGCCTTGCTGGCCCAGCTCAGCGGGTACAGCCGCACAGACGCACACAGCCTCCACGCAGGCCGCAGTGAGGCCAGCCGCATTCTAGGTGAGCAATGTTATCTGACAACGCAAATGTCATTTCAGGATTTCACATAACATAGTTACATTGTGTTTCAGGGACTAGTAGTGTATGATAGTGTCAACCTTGATAGTGTTTGGGCTGGGCACTTTCATTTTACTAACCATCCATATATTTATATGCTATCAGACGAACTGGGCGTTTTTGTTGGATAATTAAAATTCCAGTGTGTAGAATTAAGTAGTAGCTAGTGGTGAGGTTGCAGATTGCAACCAACTGAATCCCCCCCTCCTCACCCCTCCCTTTCTAAAAACTACTGTGGCCTGGGCTGGCCTGTATTGTGTAAGGTGCCAGTAGGCATTTATAGATTATTATTAATCTATAAATGTATTATTGTCATTCATAGATTTTTTTTACAAGCCTGCAGAGTTTCAAAAACATGGATGTATTAAGAATGCAAAGCCACTCACCCCCTCATCCTCAAACTGCCATTCACTATCTTACACTGGGATTGAAAGTGTGTCAAATCCAATTTAAGTGAATGCTGTAATTACATAGAATATCTTGGTGAAAGGACGGAGTATGCTCGTCTTCACTGGCTACATGAGGCATGTCAGAGAGGCCAAGCTTCTCATACACTTATATATGACCTCACGGTGTGGAGCTCTGTCTGGCCAGCAGTTGATTTTGATGACCGTATCTGAGACAGGGTTAAAGGAAAACGCCACCGTTCTTCCCTACTGAACTATGTTCTTCCCAGATCTTAGACGAGTTGATACATACCTCTCTCGCCTTCGTGCGTGCACTCAATCGCTCTGGCACGCAGCGCTACTTTGGTAGCATGTAGCTTGGCCCAGTATATTCCTTAGGATCCAAACGGGTTAGAAGTTAGAAGCGACCAAGCACTTCCACGTTTTCCCTATTTAAATACGGTTACGTGAGTAGTTACACGACCCAAGTATGGTTACACAAAATGAAACATGACAATTTTCTAAGCGGATAAAAAGGATAACTATAATGTATGGCGGAATAACACCTGGGAGCACTTCGATGTCGGCGCAGTAATGCCGTTACTTCCGTCAATAGAACCAACGTGACCTGCACGCCGTCGCCTGCACTCCCTGTAGTGGTTGGTTCTATTGATGGAAGTAAGTCTAGTCGTTGGTTGCACACACGAAGGCGAGAGAGGTATGTATCAACTCGTCTAAGATCAGGGAAGAACATAGTTCAGTAG